>JAZBGX010000923.1:0-23295 GCA_037414775.1 Zonitis immaculata | reverse complement strand
TGATCGAATTGCTTCAGAAAATTAAACAAGCTCCAAAAGCTTCTGAAAATCAAAATACTACTGGAAGCAATCAATACAAGAGTCCAAACACTATGGAATCGTTACAAACAACTGAGAATAAACATTCTACTATATCAAAATCAATACCAGGAACACCACAATCGAAATATTTAAATATCAATGACAGAAATCAAGCGGAATATCAAAGTTCCACATCATCACCAAAAACTTCACAATCGGAATATTCCAATAGTAATGAGACCAATGTATCTGAAGGGCAACAACGAATGTTGGAATTACTACAGAAAATTAAAAAATCACCAAAAACGACTGACAATGAAAATGTAACAATTGCCAAATCGTTACCAACAACTCCACAAACGAATTATTGGAATACTAATGAAAGTAATCAATATAAAAGCCAAGACACTATGGAATTGCCGCAAACAACTCAAATTGAATCAAAAATATATGAGAATAGACATTATATGGTATCAGAATCAAAACCAAGAACACCACAATCTAAATATTCAAATACTACTGGAAGCAATCAATCTACGAATCAAGACACTATGAAATTGCCGCAAACAAGTAAAGACGAATCAAAAATGTCTGGCAATGACAATTCGATGATAACAGAATCAACACCGGCAACACCACAACATAAAGAAAGTGCAGAATCTTTGGAATCGCCGCAAACAAGTGACAATGTCGATGAGAACATCCGTCCTGACGAGCATATAGATATTTTAGAGAAGAAAATTCTACAAAGCTACTATTCTGTACCGGAAATGAAAACTCGTCAAAGAAATAAAGATATGACAAGTGCAACTGAAAAAATTCAAAAGCAATCTGTGGAATTGGAGAGGAAACCGACAACTAGCACGACTCCCAGAAAATATTCGAACTTTACTGAACATTTTAACGATCGTAGTATTAAGACGAATCAAACGCAAGAATCGGAGAGAAAGAATCAAAAAACTCTTCAGGCTGCTGAAGAAGATTTTTTGAATGAAAATGAAAAAATTCACTCGAGTGATGTAGAAAATATTCCAATGGAAAAACCAAAATATTCTATTGATTCGGAAAAGAAACAGAGGAATTATGAAAATATCCAAGAGAAAATTCCTGAGAATAATCTTGACGAAGATTTTTTGAATGAAAATGAAAAAATTTACTCGAGTCAGGTAGAAAATATTCCAATCGAAAATCAAATCAAATATCCCGTTAGACCGGAAGCAAAACGAACAAATTATGGGAATATGCAAGAAAAACAGAAAACAGCGAGACAACAGGACAATCAGAAAGTTAGTTATTATGATTCCAGATATAAGATTCAAATGGAAGAGCCAAAACTCTCCAAAAACCTGAAAGATGATATTATCAGAGAGAATCGGGAATATCTCGAGGACTTTAAACAGAATATTATCAAGGAAATTCAAAAAATTTCTGAAAATCTTAGAGAAGAAATTGTCAAAGAAAATCAAAAGATGGCAAACCAGACTATTTCTGAAAGCAACAATGATAATACAACTGAGGACAATCAACAACATTCCCAAAATGTTGATCGTTCAGCTCAATATTACAATAACCGGCTTGGTCATATTTTAAAGGAAAATCGAAGAGATTCCGACAATTTAAAAGACAATTCAGGAGTTACGAAAAAATATAAATCATTGAATGAGATGCGCTCGAAGAAACGTGAAAATCGCAAAGAATTTCTCAATAAAAAATTGAAATTATTGAAACAATACCACGATATGGATAATGAATCATTCGAGAAATTACAATCGACACCTTTGAAGAAATCACGTTTCGATTTAGTCAATTTACTCCAAATCCATTCAGTTCAAAATCAACAAATCAACGATAAAGAAACAAATAAAACGGTTTTACGTAAAATCAGTCCAGAAGAAGCTGAGAATATTTTCAAGAAAGTCTCATCCGAAGTAGCTGATAATGCAGTTGGTAAAGTTATTGAAGAACATTTCAATAATATCAAATCAACATGGCAAAAACATTCTGATGGTGATGATAAATCGAAATTGTTGAAAATCAATCAGGAGCATTTCAAAAAATCGGAAAATGAATTGAACAACAAACTGGAGGTCTTACTTAAGGATAAAATAATTGAAACAACTACTGATTCGATAAAAGAAAAAGATAAAATCAAAGATGTTGTATCTATATCGAAAATTGAAAAATCCGATCCACCGACAGACAATAACGATCATAATATATATCAAGAATCTAAACCATTCACGATGCCGGTATCGAAAATTGGAATTGGAACACCTCAACCAACCAATGATAAACAGAGTGAACATTTCAAATCAATGCAAAATCCATCTACATCCAAACGTGTAAATGACAGTCTTAAATATTATCAAGCACGACAAACTATAAGCTATCACAAAATTGATCCGCCACAAGCTATTCCATATATGGCCAAAATCAAAAGCATACAAGCAATTCCGAAGCTTGCTAATTCGGAAAAAGTAAACGAAATAATTACTAGAATGAGAGAAGAATCGAAAGCACCGATAATTGAGAAAAAGAAAATACAACCAATTATAGAGAAGAATCTTGTTATTGAAAAGGATCCATTGAAAGTTGAAGAAATCAGAAAATTGAAAACAGCTGAAATGAAATCGAAGAGGTCAACACAAATATCAACATCCCAAAAGGATGATTTAGCACAACAATTCAAAGTTGGATCAGAAATAAAGACACAAGATGAATATCGTGCTGTATTGAAGGAAATTACGGAGAAATCCAAGAAGGAATCAAAAATTGATACATCTAAGCCAGCAAAGATTCAACAGAAAGCAAAGACCGATCTTGTTGTAGAAACGGACCGTAGAAAAACTGAACAAATTAAAATGTTGAAAAAAGATGAAAAGCAATCAAAGAACTCAACACAATTATCAACAACAAAATCAAGTCCGAAAAAACAAGATAAAGATCAGGGCAAATTCAAAGTACCATGGCTTTCTAAAACTGGAACCGATGTTGTACAAAAAACAAAAAGTGATGTTTCCATCAAGAAGGATCGAAGGAAATCCACAGACATTGTACCATTGAAGAAAGATAAAGTGAAATCAAAGAGTTTATCGAAAATATCAACAGTACAATCCAAAGATGTATCAAGTCCGAGGAAACAATATGAAGATCGTGGTATATTAGCAGAAATTGAAAAAGAATCTAGACAACGATTGGAAACTAATAAAAATAAAACCGAAAAAATTGAACAACAAAAAGCGCACAAAGATGAGACGCGAGCAGTGGCACAATCTAAGGAGAAACCAATAACGCAAGCTGAATATCGTGGAATATTGAAAGAAATTGAAAAGGAATCGAAAAAACGACTGGAAACTGATGTACTTAAAACGGAAAATGTTTTACAGAAAGCAAAAAATTATGTTGCCATTGAAGAGGATCGACGAAAAGTTGAGCAACTTCAAACATCGAAAGAAGCCGAAGAACAACAAAAGAAGACAGCACAACCTGAAGGAAAAGCAATAACTCAAGCTGAATATCGTGGAATATTGAAGGAAATTGAAAAGGACTCTAGAAAGTTGATGGAAAGTGATAAAAAAGCTAAAGCAGATGAGAAAAGATCGAAGAATTTATCGAAAATATTAGCCACAGCATCTGAACAGAAACCAATGACTCAAGCCGAATATGTTAGAATAACAAAAGAAATCGAGAGAGAATCTAAGATGCGATCAGCAGTTGAGAAGAATAAACGAGATCAGAGAAAAGCCGAAGAGAACAAAAAATTAGGGAAAGATGAATCAGTTGTAAATAAAAAAGTAAAAGAATATCAAATTTTACCAGAAATACTCCAATATGAAACACAAAAAACAAAAGAGACGATAATAGCAAAAAGTCCAAGTGATAAGCAACAGAAAAAAATCGATGAGAAAAAATCAACGCCAAAATCAGTTTCTAAAATTCCAATTCCCAAATCTACTCAACCATCAACTGAGTCGAAATATATAAGTAATATACCAAAACATTTGAGACCAACTCTAACGACTGAACAACCATTAAAGGAAGACCAGAAAGACGAAAAATCTAAAAAAGATAAGAAAACAATTGGAATATCAGGAAGTTCTGTTAAAGAGAAAAAAGCCAAACAAACTGTTCAGGATTTGAAATCGAAAAGTCTCCCAAATATTCCAACAACAAAACCACCAATTACTTCTTCTAGTCCAAAAAAAGAAAATCAACAAGCTCATACTCCAACTAAATCAGCTAATGAGTTTGCTAAAGTAATAGAAAAGAAAAGTACTGTAGCAGATCTAATTACTGACAAGACAAAACAAACTACAGACAAAACTGCAGCTGGGGGGAAATCAGCAATCACTAAAGATACAGAAGAAAAAGATATCAACAAAATTAAAACTGCCAAAAGTGATGGGAATTTGATTGGTCATAAAAAAATAGAGCCAACAATTTCAGACTCTTCGAAAATTGTTAAAGAATCTGAGAAACAATTGAAAACTGCAAAGATAGATAAGATAAATACAAACAAAAGTATAGAAAGGCTTGACGATACGAAAATAAGAGATCAGAAAATTGATAATTTGATAACAAAGAAACCAATAGAGACTTCAACTACAAGTAGTGCTAAAAAAGAAGTTGTTAGTTTAACTAAAAATGCTAGAGTCGAATTTGAGAAGAAGCAACAACAAATTATGAATTCCCAACAAAACAAAATCAAAACTGATAGTTCTTCTAAAGAACAAACAGCTTCACTGGGTTTTCCCAAAAAACCAGAAACACAATCACCAATTATTAAAGCTGATGCTGTTGCCAAAACTGATCAAAATAAAATAATTGGAAAATCTACAAATGCTGAAGTTGGAACATCGACGGTGGCTGATTCTAAAAAAGAACAAAAATTCTCAACTCCTTCTAAAGATGTTAAAGAAACTGTAAGACAAAAAGAAATTATTAAAACTGATCCAACAATTTCCAGTCCTAAGGATGTTAAGGAAGCTGCGAAACAAAAAGAAATTATGAAAACTGATCAAAATAAGATAATTGAAAAATCTACAAATGCTGCAGTTAAAACACAAAAAGCAGTTGATTCTAAAGCACAACAAACAATGTCGAGTCCTTCTGGAAAGGCTGGAACAGCTGAACAACAATCGAAGGCTACTGCAATCAGACCAAGTAAGAGTACACCGGCAGTAACGGAAAAATCTGTTGTTGAAATTATAAAAGATGAAATTTTGATAGTTCTTGAACATTTTACACAAACTACAAAATTTTCTGATATAACTAAATCATCCAAGAAGGCCAAAGAGCCTCCGAAACAATCAAAGAGTATTGATAAAAAGACAATCACTGAACAACAGAGCAGTACTCAGACGAAAACTGTCGAACCATCCAAAGCTTCAGTGCAAGTGATGAAATCTGAGCAACAATCGAAAAGTAGTGGAGTAGGAGCAAGTGTCGAGAAAAAAACCGAAACATTCGCAAAATCTCCTACCGTTGGTGATAAGTTGGAAATAGAGAAATCTGGAATTGGAAAACTTAAGCAAAGTCCTCAGAAGATTGAACAACAGAAAGATGCCCAGATAAAAACATCAACAACTGTGAAAAGTGAAACTAAATTAATTAGTGGATATTCAAAACCAACAA
Organism: Zonitis immaculata; assembly: GCA_037414775.1. Lineage (NCBI taxonomy): Eukaryota > Metazoa > Arthropoda > Insecta > Coleoptera > Meloidae > Zonitis > Zonitis immaculata. The sequence goes on along the minus strand of JAZBGX010000923.1, from coordinate 17,640 downwards.
TTTCGGATGCTCAGAAAAAAACGACAGAATTGCCGAAAGGTTCAATCATTGTTGATAAACTAAAAAGAGAGAAAACTGAGATCATAACAAAAAATCCCCAAATTATTGAACAACAACTGAAATCAACAAAAAGTACTGAACAAATTGTAGCTGAAGCTTTGAGTAAAGCAAAAGGTGAAACTTTGACATCAAATAAGACGAAACAAAGTTCAGAAATTGCGAGAAACAAACAAACCGTTTCAAGTCCTTCTACAAAGATTAAGGAGTCTGTTGATAAAGATCCGAAGCTTGAACAACAAAAAAGTGCTCAGAAAAAAGCCGATGAACAATCAAAAAGTACTAGCGATGTTGAGAAGACGAGAAAAGACAAATATGGACTTGTGACAATTGAAACCAGTGGTGGAAAGAAAGAGACCCAGGTAAAACCAACAAAAAGCAAAGACCAAATTTTAACTGAGCCATTGAGAAAAAGGAAAAGTGATAATTCACCATCGAATGAAACTCAGCAAAGTTCTGTAGCAAAAGCAGGAGAGAAAAATGAGGCTAAAACTGGTGGTGACAATTCACCACCGAAAAATCCCAAACAAACACCACTTAATTCGAAGAATAAAGATCAAGTATCTTCAACTCCGTCTAAAAATATTAAAGAATATGGAACACAATCAGGTACTGTTGAGCTCAGTGTTGAAAATAGAACTGTGTTGAATTCGAAGAATTTTCCAACTGAAATTCCACTACCACAGTTCAAAACAAGTCCAAGAAAAGATGCATACAATGTTCAAAGTTCTCCAAGAAAAGTTAAAGAAACTCCAGAGAGTACACCAGTTTCGAAAATACCTGTTCCAATTAGAACAGGAACTGGCAAAATCAAAACAACAATAATCAATACAGATCCTATTGAGAAACAAACTGCTGTAGGCGTTCAAAATGATATAGATTCGATTGATAAGGTGAATATACCGAATAGTATTGTCCAAGAACCATCATTACCATCAAATACAGTGGAAATAGAAACAGCAACGAAAAATTCCGATAGAAGAGATAAATTACGAAAGTCTTTCTCTACCAGTGATTTGAAAGAACAAATGAAGTTACAGAAAATCAATCAGAAAGTTTTGAATAATTTAGAAAATAAACCGACATTCAAACTGGTCGAAGACCATCCATCAGCATCGATCAATATAAAAGATATGGAAACGATTCCATGGCCAAAATGTAAAGAGAAATCATTGAGAGAAATTAAACAACAAACAACGAAATCTGTAATCATGAAAATACAAAACAATAGAAGAAACAGAGAAGACGATGTGGAGAAATCGAAGAGCAATATCAAAAAAATTGCAAAATCAAATCCTGATTTGAGAGTAAAGACCGATGATCCTGAAGAAAAATAAAAAAATTTAAAAAATGTTACACGTTTACACTTGTTGTTCATATAAACAGAATAAAACCACATTACAATTCATTAAAGGTATATTACTTAAAAAAAAAACGATTTCATTCACAGCACTTATTAATAATATAGAATAAAAACCATCAATTGGATATAAGAGGCCGCCTAAATAGTAATACATGCGGTTCAGGACTGTGCAACATATAATGGACCCAATTCGGACTTTGTTGTACACCTAAATTACGCCATTCAGTTTCAGTCATTAAATGTTGTTTCGGTACCAATTTGGCCAAATCTGGTGGTAAAATTACATGCCGATATTCATATTTACTATCGCTATATTTCTCAGAATATAAAATATTCTCAACCGGCATCTGAAAAATTGCAAAACAACATAACCTAAAATTTTTGTACTCGAATAATTTCGCTGAAATACAACAATTTATTACCTTCAATAATAATAATGATGATAATAGGAATATAATTTGTTGAATCTTTTGCTGTTTTTTCTAATGATTCAATGGTATTTTGGAAAAATTCAAATTACCATAACCTAGTTTTATGTTAGCCGTCAAAAATTTTGACAGCCAAGCAATCTAATAAAACTGAATAATGAATTTAGAAGAAAATAAGTTATTAAAATTACTATTTCCCGATGGTTATCCAAGTAATTTTCCATTATTTGAACGTTAAAATCGAAAATCTCTTATCTAATATTTATTCGTTATATTTTCAGATGATTGGGATTATAACCTAAATTTTCGTGATTATCTTACAAAATTGGGCAAATACAAGTTTGACGATTTATTAAAAGAACCAAATCGTTTGAAAGATGAAAAATCATCATTATTGGAACAAACACAAGAATTGGCAATATCAAATTATAAAACATTCATTGAAACTGGTCAATGCTCGCGTGATCTTTTCATACAATTCAATACGATTGAGACAAAATTGGATGGTTTATTGGAAAATATACCAGAATTTGAAGAGAAATGTGAACGTTTTAGTATTGAAACGAATGAAATATCGAATTTGCGCCGTTTAAATTCATTAACATTGACACGAAATGTACAATTATTAGAAATTTTAGAATTGCCACAATTGATGAATTCATTTATTAATGATGGTTTGTATGAGGATGCTTTAGAATTGGCAAGTTATGTACGGAAATTGTACAATAAACATCCCGATATACCAATTTTCAAAGTAATATCTGTTATATTAATGTATTCTTTGTAGCTAATTTTTATAATTAATTCAGAGTATTATGTTGGATGTTGATAAAGCTTGGCTGTTGATGTTGCATCAATTATTATCCCAATTACGACAAGATATAACGTTGCCGAAATGTTTACAAATCGTTAGTCATTTGAGACGAATGGATGTATTTACAGAGACTGAATTGCGACTGAAATTTCTACAAACAAGAGATGTTTGGTTACAATCTTGTCTCAATTCGATAACAAAAGATGATGGTTTGATGCATTCCAAATTGTACATTTTATTCGAATTGATTTAATTTTGATTAAAATTTCAGCTAATTATCATTTGAACAAAACCGTTGAGATAACTCGAGTGAATCTCTTCAATATTATCACTCAATATCGTGCAATATTCAATGATGACGAACATAGTCCATTATCATCATATAGAAATCAGCAGATTAATCAAAATGTGATATTTTTCACATGGCTTCGTGACAAAATCAACCAATTCCTACATACCCTTCAAACAGACCTTGATCGAGGTATATCGTCGATTGAATCGATTTTAGTACAATGCATGTATTTCGGTGTTTCATTCAGTAAAGTCGGTTGTGATTTTCGTTTAATGTTAATACCGATTTTTACTGGGAAAATTGCCAGCAATTTCCAATTGTGTGTTAAGAAAGCAATTGAAAATTTCGAACGAAATATGGAATGTTTTACATTGATTAATAAAAATCATTCGAATGTACCATGGAAATCGAAAAATGATGATCTAATACAACCACCTGATAGTTTATTGGAATTCTATCCATTAGCTGAATTTTTAAATAATATTTTGACTGGTTTCAATGAATTGAAATTATGTCCACCAATAGCTTGTGTAACAATTGTTGTTGATGCATTACAACAATCGTTGATTTTAATTGCGAAATCGTTATTGATTCTATATGGACAAGAACAACAAGCATTCACGGCGAATTCGAAAGATGCATTTACACGATTATGTATGTGTTTTGCTGATGATTTAGTACCGTATTTACAAAAATGTATACATATCATCTATCCACCTGGTATTATTGCCTCGAATTTAGGTATAAATATTCAAAGTTTACAAGAGAAAAAGGTCACATTTCTCGATCGATCTGTTATTGTTGAACCAATTCAACATCTATTACCTGTTAAAACCTATCCTATTTTAAATGTTGTTGATTCTGCACAAGATAATCAGAGTCACGGTAGTGGTGGTGGTGGTGGTGGTGATGAAATAAAAGAAATTTCAAACTGAAATTTGTTTCAATATCATTCTTACATTTATTATCTGAAAATACATGATTATTTTTCGACATTTATACAATAATTTGAACATTCAGTCTCCATTTATTGATAAAAGTATAGATTTACATTGATTTGAAATAATTTCGAGTTTATTCTGTTGTTGTTCCAGCATTTAGTATGGAATTTTCACGAGAAAACGTACAGGAGCTATTACTGTCTTCTTCCATAAGCGTATCCATAGTTGCCCTGATAATAAAGAAAATTTGATGATAAAACTAAAACATTGAATGGAATAAATCAAGGAAAAACCAAAAAAAAGTTCCCACAATTTCAAATTGCAACTTTTACGATATTGAGATAAAATGCAATTGAATTAATTGAACTAGAGACTCAGTTAACCGATAGAAATAACAAATAATTTTATTTGACAGAGGGGAAAAAGACGGCGTATATTAATACTATGAATATTTGAATAATTCTTCTATGATTCGATATAATAAAAAGCAACAAGAGGAAAATTGAAAATGGAATAAAATTCATATTTTCTATATATAGACAGCAAGGGAGCTAGAAAGAGTCACATTCAATATTATTCAAAGATTAACATAATCCGTAAACAAATCCCAATCTTTATTCTATTAAAACTGTTTTTGACAATTGGATCGAAACTATTTATTTTAGATTAAAATATACTGCCTGTTCTCTCGTGATAGTTTATCTCATCCAATATCACTGCCTTCTACATATGATGTTGCTGCTACCAATAATGATGGCGATGATGATGGTCGAATTACCCTTGGATATGGTACAACAATAATTGTAGTTGTTGGACAATCTGAAGTAGTTGAATCTTGCTTCTTGGAAATATTGGTGTGGCTCTGGTACAAACTATAAAAATTTCATATTTATTCAAATTTATGTAAATTTTCATTGGATTGGCAACTAAAAACAACCACAGTGCACGCGAGACAGTACAATGCCACCGTTGCATTCGGTTAGGGTACCACCAGCCTATAGTGACTGTAACCCGATTTTTCAACTTTCAGCCTCAAAAATTTTCGACGAAAATTGAAAATTGTTTCAAATTCTTGCCAAGCCAATAGTTTTTGAAACCGCCAGATCAATCATTCGCATACCGCATGCTATCTCTCGAAATCGATGTCCAATCACCGCCGCCACGACTTGATGAGAATCGGGCGCGACGTGATCCTAATGTACGACGAGTATGCCAACTATTATAATGATGTCGTATTGTATTTTTAACTTCAGCATTCAAAAAACAATAGAACAATGCCACCGTTAGACCCTGGAAAATTTCTTAATCAATACAAATATTTATTTAGAAAAAGAAAAGAAAATACTTGAGTTGATAATAAGATCGTTCGTAGATTATCGTAAATTTTACGGGAAATTCCTTCAGTAGGTCCAACTATCACTAATACATAAGTAACACCAAGTAGTGGAATTAAAATAAGTAGAGCTTTTGTGGCTTTTCGATATTGTTGTGTTTCAACATTATTTGCTGAACGTAATTTCGTTATCAATACCTTGAAATAATTTTCACTTGATTTATTTTTATTATATAGATAAAAATTTAAAAAAAAAAAAACCAAAATTGATATACACAATCTTACCCACATTATCATACAGAGGAAAATCACATTTACTAATAGAACAGCAATAGCAGGACCTTGGTAGATCCAATCGAAAGGGTGCGATGTCCATGGACAAGTGCGGAAAATTTCACCAGTCTTTTTCCATGGAAAATTACCAATAATAATTAAAACTATTTATACAGGTGCGGAAATTATTGATAAGACGAATCAAAAATTGGATTTCTTTTTAGAGAAAATCTAATCAAAATCAATATTTATTTTGATTAGAAATAAATTAAGGTGTAACTTTGCACAAATTAAAAATATAATATTTATTTATTACTGCAAGACTCACTTGTTGATCTTCTATTGGTAATGTGAAGCTTTTCGCAACACCCCAAAGTACCACGAAAATTATTGGTCCTCCTACAAAAACAAAACAAATTAGTATTGATAAGAAAACAAAAAAAATGAACAACATGGAATACGCACCCCATCCGATAAGGGCATAAATTCGTGGTTGAATTTTTTCACCACTAAATGTTTTAACCACCAAAATATACAAATAAAGTCCTGGAATGTATAAAATTATTATTAATATATGAAATAGTTATTATTTTGTATACAATTATCAACAAATTGCTAATTATACCGGATGGTCCAAAAGTACTGCAAATTTTGGGATTATATCTTCGACATATATGTATAAGCCGTGATGTAATGACAGGATACATTTTGTACTCGAGAAATCCTCGAGTGAAGCCAACGAATAGGTCCACTACGTTCGAGTCATATTCACGATATAAAACTTCTAAGGAAGCTATGCCCCAATGTGCCAGGGAACTAATATATTTAAATAATAAGAGGGACACTCTAAAATAAGTGAGATACAGAGAAACTACAAGAGATAGAGAGATACGTAACTTTAGTGATATTCAAAATAGCCTCCCCTAGCATTTTTGGAGGTCTGGCCCCGACAAATTTCTTTAGAATCTGTTGAGAACGACATACATCCTTCCTTTATATATTTGCTGATATCGTAGATAGAATCACAAAATTTGCACTACTTTTGGACATATTCAATGGACTACTACAAGTTTAGTTTGATAAGCCTGGATTGATTTGATTTGAATTCGAGATTATGGATGGTGGTGAGCAACAACAAGTGACATCAACTCACCTTCTACAAACATCCAAAAAAAATTGGTCAAATGGAAATAGTGCAGTACAATTATCAAAAATATACAAAAAAATTTATTAGATTGAACAGCGACCTGTAATAAAAATCAAAAAATTCATTACTATTATTATTATTAAAGTAGGAAATGTAGAGTCATTCACTTGAGGTGCAGTCGGCCTCGATACAGCAACAACAACAAAAAAAAAACCATAATTAAATATTTATTTATCGATATAAATTTGAACTAGAAAAAAAATTATCGATCAAATTGTGTAAATATGAGAAAATTAGAATTTTGATGACGACAAAAAAAAAAATTTTTTTTTTTTTGATAAGATTAAATCGCGAAAAACTGTTCGAAATTCTCAAGTCTCAAGTGTAATGTAAATTGAATTCGGCAAAGCAAAATAAATAAATAAATAATATCTACCTGTAAAATATAAACAACAATCCATAAGAAGTCGGACAATATATAGGAGCACATCAGATTCATATGGATCCAATTGCGTAGACATCGTAAATCTCTGAAAATCAACAAGCGAAACATAATATTACAATATGTTTAAGCTATTTTTTTGTTTTGTTTGGTAATGATTGTTCAAATAATTTTCGATGATAACTGATTCTTTGAATCTATTCTCCATATTTGTTTTCCTCTTGACAAAATGTTTCATTCTATATACATACATATATATGTATATAGGTGTTGAAATTGACCCACCTGTAGAGCACGATATGACGATTTAATGTGGTATTATCAAATCTTAAAAATCGATAAATATTATTGGCTATAGATATATTTATATATCAGTCTAAAACCTATAAAAAGCCCAGTTTCATTATATAGACCGGTCATATTTAGAATTTGTTATCGTTTGTGATTTAATTTTGTAAAATCGAGCAAATGGCCATTGAGTGGAAGATTAGGTCTTTGCATGTCATCATAATTGTGCCAGATCTAACTCTTCCATATGATGGCCAATTGCAATCAAACAACAACAACAACAACATGGAAAATTCCATTTAGAACAATCAACCGCATATAGATTCTGAGCCGTTTTTAAAGTAAGTGGAGCAGTGGTCTCTTCACTTTAATCGAAAACAATTTTTTTTCCCATAAGTGAGATTCAACTCCTCCAACTTATTTTGCCGGCTCGTATATACTCACTTAAATTTCCAAAATATATAAACAGCAATTAATAATGCAATTAAACTTAATGTATAACCAATAAAATAAATGGTTGTTGTTATTTCCAATTCGGGTACTTCAATCAATATCGATAATTCTTTACATTTTGTATAATTACTATATTGATCCCAAGTGCCATTTGGAAAACAAAAACGTGTCGCATTCTCTACAACAAACAAAATCAAGGTAAATATTTTGTAAATTTCAACAAAAAAAAAAATTATTATTATATAATAACAAAATTTCTATCTCTAACATACTTATTATTGACTTAATGATAACAGTTATCAGTTGGTTTATGTGTGTATATATAAATAAAGTAGTTTTCCAATTAAAAAATGAACTCATCAATTCCATTATTAAACTTATTATAATAATTGAAACAACAATATTTGGTCATTTCACTCATTTGTAGGTCAAACTCACCTCTATCAACTATTATATAACCACCAATTGTTTTATCATTCAAGCAATAAAACAAATGAAAATAATTATCATCTCTATTTTTCTAAATAAATTCAAAATTGGATTACGAATCGCCATAACAACACATTCAATCAATTGTAAATTATTATTATTTTTATTTTTTGAATTGAAACAATTTTCATATGTGGATTAAAAATATTTGTTTTTATTCTTTCAGATAAATTAAAATCGATAATCATTGGTCCGTGATGATGGCAGTTGTTTTTTTTTTTTAGTAATTTCTAAAAATCAATTCCCATAAAACAACAACAACAACAAATCTATAGAATTATTTTCCAAATATCGTGTTGCAATAAAAATAGTTAATAAAACATTTTTTTTTTATTTCCCTCAATCATAAATGGCTCTACTAAAATATAGACAAATCGATAGAGTTGTCCTTATCTAACTCACAGTTGACTAGTGTAATATCCGGATTCCATAGAATTAACACAAAGTTTGTTATAAATTTCAAAATTTCTATACAATTCAATTATCATAATATAATGATCCCATATCGTTAATCTAATCCTAATGTAGTCTATTAGGGTTTAATCGTATATTTACAAGTCTTGATTAAATACAAAAGGGTCGGAATTGTAGATAATTATTAACGGAACATTTCCACAGTGTTTATGGAAAACTCAATTCAAAGGATTGTATTTTTTTTTACTATTAAATAAAATTCAAAAATGTTTCCATTTCAAAATTTAAAAAATTAATTAAGTTTCCCATTTAAATGAAAATTCAATCCAAATTTCATCGAAATTCAATAATAAAACAAATATTAATTATTGTCCTTTTTGTGGTGACTCTAATTAATTTACATGTCGACAAAGTGCGGTTTTGTATCCTTTACATACCTAATTAGTTGTATATAAACATATATATAAATATAAACATTTGAATTAATCCATAATCGGACCCAATACAGGAATTTCTAGGTATAACTAAATATATTTATATTGAATGTTATACATGTAATCATGTAATTAAATTTAATGTGGAATAATTTCGTAGAAAAAGTTTTTCATGTGTCGACAGGGATTTGAACCCACCACCCCACACGTCTATCTCTATTATTGGGATTCAACTAAAGATAAAGTTGTCGGTTCGAATCCCAGTCGACATTAGACGTGGTTAATTTTTTGATAATAAATAGAATTATTGAATATAATTACCGTTCGTATCGTATTTGATGCCGTTCAATTGTTCAAAACATGGTTGTATGGCTGTTGAATTTGGTAATGTTTGTGGCCAACATAGGACTGTATCGAAATCAACCGGACAATTATTTGTTAGTTTTGTTAATAAAGTCTTTTTTAATTCACAAGCTAATTCTGGTTGAGTTCCATTTGGCTGATCTAATAGAAGAGAATTTGTTGGATTCATTTCAGTCATTTATTTAGTTTTATTTTGAGTTATTGAATCAATTCTCCCATCATTTCCATTAACTGTAATCAATTAAAAAAATAATAATAACAACAACACCTATCCTATAATTTATTCGCTATAGTTTTGAGAATTGTGAGATTATTAAACTGAGATTTTAACAAAACCAATTTTGAGACTTTGAATCTAATTAAACTACAATCAAACTAATCTGATATAGTTTGAGTTCATAACTCGTTTTTGTTTTATTGGGAAGACGAATTTTTGTTTGATTTTATTTAGTTAAATTGAAAAATCAATTTAAGAATCAACCATATATTTGAAACGATATCTTACTTTATTACCCATCAACTTGGTATTTATAACAATTTTTCAATCGCTTACAATATCGCTCGTTTTATAATGGAAATCAATATTAGACTCATTACAAATTCTTACCGCATACTAATTAACTATTTAATTACGGAAAAATCAGGAATTGAAAAAAAAAAACAATATTACAAAAATTATATTTTAACGTTCCGCCATCATCAATAAACCATTTATCTTGCTTTACTTTTTATTAGAAAAAAATTTTATGACATCTAAAAATGAACACGGATACAGATAAAGAGTAATTATCAGAAAAGCTGGAATTTATTACTAAACGAAAATTTGTGGATGAGAAGAATGAGAATCTTTTGATTTCTGTTCTCATCGCTTATTACAAATATCTATAAGAATATCAAAATACAAAAAGGCTTTTATCAATTTTGAATCTGAATTATTAGAAATTCTCTATAGAATTTATATAATGAACCTTCATTATCGAACAAGTTTTGATATTTTTGTTGTAAGATAAAAATAGAACTGGAAATTCTAAAGTTTGCCTTATTTATACAGGGTGATTCATTCAAAATGAACTGGTGATAATACACACCAAAATACGTAATAAACACGTTGCAGATTTACCGTTTGTCGAACTATTTGAACATTCAATTGTAACTACAATAATAGCATGTGTGGGGCGCATCCACCAATTTTACACTACTAATTTAATATTTACCGCCAATATTTTAGAGGGATTTTCCACAAAATTTTTGTAAAATTAGTTGAAATATTCCAGCAAACAATCAAACTGATGCCTTCTACATTTTGGTGTGTAATAATCTCCATCAGTTTAAAGATTGCTCATTTTAAATGAACCATCCTGTATATTTAGTTGCCTTTGTATAAATCGGAAAACGGTTGTATTGATAAAGTCGACTATAATATTTACAAATCATTCATTTATTATATAAGAATCCTCTCAATATTGTAATTGTCATGATCGTTATGTGTAATTTTGAGTTTATGGAAAATTATTATTGAATAAAATAATCCGAATTGCGATAAGTTTTTTTTTTTTTTTGCGTGATCGTTTTGTGAATTTGTTGAAAGTTATTGGAAATGTGTAAACAAAGTGGGTGATCTCATTGTATTTATTAACGATTGTCATTATTGACTTTCAATTTGAGTAGGAGTTACATTCAATAGATCGTCGAAATGTTGTAGATGTGTGTGATGTGCCTGGGATGTGATCAAAGAAATTCTATGTTACGATTGATGGAAAAATCAAAGACAAGACGACCAAACCAAATAGACATGAAACCTCTATAATATAGGTGTATCTTACTATATTAGCCAATGCTATTGTACATCTAATAAATCAATGTTGGTTGGATTTGAAAATACCTGAAACCTGGCAACATCTTCTATAAAGACAGTGTTGTCCAATAAATAAAGCAAATGCAATTTCAATCTGCAAGTGAGTCGTTGCTAAAATCGATGCGATCATAAAAAAAAATTTCCAGAAGGTCCAAAAGAAAAAATCTCCCAGTTCTATCGTTCGCAACAGCAAAATATTCGTTCGCATATAGCATCAGATGATTGGGCGCTGTTATGCCGAATTGTTTGATATCATCAAGCACATGTCCTCAATTAATATCAATGTGATTTTTGTTGTATATCCGAATTGTCCGGCTTTCCTCAGTTATTGTCCCGAATTCTTTGCCGTGAAACTTCCTCAGTACCGGAACAAACACGAAACTGTTGTTGTGTTGAGCTCTTACAAAAATCTCATGACTAGTACGAGTATTAACAGAAAAATTATACCCCAATCGGTCCATGCAGCGGTCATCAAGTGAGGCGCTTATACCAACGACGAGCATTCCATTCAAATTAATTAAATGAAAAATTCAAAATTGGTAGAGAACTTGTGAAAATTTCCAAATCCGATCACATGGATTCTTTGTATTGTCGAATTTTATTATTCGTAACATTTTACGCATGAATGCAACCGTATTTATTCGTATCAAAGCAAATTTTCAAGTTTTATTCGAAAATCTTCACCTTTTCCGTTAACAAACGAATTATTGAAATACGCTGTTTGGAAAAGGTGTGATTTACAACAATTACGATTCCTATTGAATCAAAGCAAAACAAATTTGAAAAATGCACGCCCGGCGCATCCACCAAAATAAATATAATTCAATCGCCGTGCAAATTTATTTATCTCTATTGAGTAGAATCGAGATAATGAGTTAAAAAATATATTTCAGTTTCGTGCATCTCTCTAAAATACATCATGATGCAGACAAAAAGTTCTATTCGATTTTTTTCCCAGTTCAAAAAAAATTTATATGTACATATGAGAGAATTTGAATTTTTAAATAGGAACTGTCTTGCCATTTTTTCCATCTAATTAACATATGTAATGGAATGACCTGGAAAATTGTGAGTATTTTTTTGTAGGGAATTTGAAAAAAAAAATCATCAAATCAAACAATAAATAAAAATATGAATATTGAGAAAAATTGGAATTCAATACAATTTTATTGATTAATCCGAAGATTGATGAAAGCGCAATTTTCCAATATTAATTTTTTTACTTCCAAATAAAAATTATAATATAAATTCAATTCGTGAAGGTATTCAAATAAAATATTCCCGTGGCGCATTCACCAAATTTCAACATTGACTAATTGATTCTATTTGGATTTTTCCCATTTTAAATTTCTATTAATTGTGGATTATTCAAATTTTGAAAAGATTAAGAATTATATTATTGTTTCGATTGGTTTCCGTGAAGCTCTCTTGTTATTTCAATTCCAATTTCATGTTTTATTGATGGAAACAAAAAACACGTGAATTTCTCTACCTGAAAAAATTGTTTACTGTATTACAACAATTGATTAAATGTCTATCAATCATTTTCAAAGAAATTGGAACAACAAGAGGCGTATTTTTTTTTTGTTTTATTGAATTTATGTTGGTGCAGTTGGTTGGAAAATTTATGCAAACAATTTATCGAGTTATCGATAATTTTTACTAAATTTCAATAAGTTTGGATATCAAGAATAATTGTAATCCCTCACAATCCTAGAGGCAAACTTTGTAGGCCTCAAGCAGTATCCATGCTTCCTTATTAAATTTAATGTAACCCATTGTCCATTTATCTTCTTGATAAACTATAATTATTGTTTTTTTTTTCCATTTTCTCCTATTCGCTTCTCGCTTACTTATCTAGACACTCTTACGGTAATTTACAAAAACAATAGCTTGATTTTTTCTGCAAAATCAATTCTATCAATCTCTCATCATATTTTAAATCAAGTCAAAAAGTTTTTCCAATCTATCTATTTATTAAAGTTTTCGTCGGTTTGTCGATATTTCCTGGAAACTTTACCAATTTCTGGTCATTTTTGTTGGCTTTCAAAAAAATACTATTTACAGAATATTCCGAACTTGGAACTCAATCTATTCAGATTAAAAATTGTTTTGATCAATCAAATATTTTTTTCCATCAATTTAAATTGGCATTACTTTCAAAATTAATTTCTATCCACTTGTTGAAAATTATTTCAATTGGAATAATCGAAGCTCATTAAAAATGGATCAATTGAAAATTATTTGTTATCAAAACGAATTTCGTGCATGGGTGATGTAAAAAAAATAATATTCCAACAAAGTCGATTAGATTCAAAATAAAAAAATGAAAATTACATACGATTAAGTCATTTTGCTTCGATAATCGATATAAAATAATAACGAGATACGAGATAAATTGTTTTTATTTCAATAGCTTTCGCTGACTTTTTAATATGAATTATCGCGATGTTTGTGTTATTGAAATGTTGATAATAAAATATTTATAAAAGTCTCGGGATTAACAAAGACAAAATTAAAATGAAAAATGGAAATTTTGAATTTTTAAAAGAAAAATAATGGAATTATTCAGCAAGCTACAAAATAACGAACTCAACATTATTATAACATGGTAGGTAGATTTATTTGCAAAATATGTAAATTAACTCCAGTCAACAATTATTCTATCTTACAGTTAGTAAATTTTAATCATTATAGGAGAAAAAATTAGAGCATATCATTTATTCAAATATGCAGCATTATTATTCTTATTATTGTTTATTAAACGAATAACAATTTTATTATTCTATTGGAGAGATATAGAGAAGATTAAATTCATGAATATATCCCGGCGCCTCCCCAACCAAAATCAGATCGAAACCAACAGAAATTTAAATTTCAAAAAACGAAGAAAATTGGAAACATATTCGTCAGATTCGATCTTACTCAATTAAAATTTTCCGAGATATTCCACTCCAATAGCGATTTTCTTTGATATTGTAAGTAATAAGAGATATTTTAACGATGCTCCCGGCGCATCCACCAAACGTACAAAATAAAAAATAATACCAATAATAATTTAATTAATAGAAATGATAATTTTCCGGTACAATCAAACTAAATCCAATGCACAATATCAAATTTCAATGTTTTTTTTTTCTTTTCTCATCAACTAAAGCTTAAATTCCTATCAAGTTCTCATGATTTTCTGTTAAGAGATATTTAGCCTTCCAAATTAAATGAATTTGCCTCTAGTAATATCATTTCCGGTCAGTTGGAAGGAAGTTCAGTTCATTAGACGAAATTATTGATTGTTGATACAATGGAATTAATTAATTTTTCTATATACATAATTATTCAATAGTAATACATAGCAATAATCAGGAATTAATTAGACTCACCTGTCGAGTGGTAGACACGTGACGTTCATGAATATATAGCTTGCTCTCGAATTTGATGTAGAACGTCGTGACGCTAGCCGTCGACTGTATCAGGTTGTCGGGTTATTTTATTCCGATCCAAAGGATCAAGGAATCTTGGTGCGTTGAATTTCGTCAACTCCAATATTGGCTCGTCTCAATCAAAATAAGAATAAATAAATAAATGAATAGTTGGAGAAAAAAACAACTAAATTAAACCTAACGTCAGAAATATATTGAGTTTGTCTATTTCGATCAAAACTGGAATAATTTTACGACTTTTTTATTGAATAAATTTTGATAATTATTGATCGATACGATTTCATTGATATTATGGAAAGTTATTGGTAATGATATGGAAATATATGATGGAAACTTTTTGATATTATCCGGGCAAATTTCTAATAAGATATTTTGGAATCTTTTGCCATTCTCCAAAAGTTTTCCATCATACATACTTTTCTCAATACCAAGACGGGAAATTGAAATTTCCTAAAGTGAAATATTGATTTATCTGATAATTTATTATTTTTCTTTTTAAAAGAAGATACAGAAATAGATTATTTCACTTCAGGAAATTTCAATTTCCCGTCTTGGTATTGAGAAAAGTATGTATGATGGAAAACTTTCGGAAAGCGACAAAAGATTCTAAAAATTTAAAATTCATAATGTAAATAAAATCATTAAGAACAACAACAACAACAACAAAACAAACAGGAATTATTGATTGTAAGTACACAATTTTCTTCTCTCTACATACACCCGATCATCTGAGTTTGCCATTAATGTTTATTATGGTTTTCTTATTCATAAACAACTGAAGGGTATTAATAAATTGCGATGCATACATAAACATTGTTTGTTTAGTTTGTTCGTATCGCAAAGAATACAGGCGAAAATTTCTCATGTTTTCTATTAATTTCAATGTATATAGAAAAAATATTTATACTTACATAGAAATTGGAGAATTTATTTTTTAAATCCATAAACTATTGGAATTCCATTTGAACTTATTATAAATTCTTTTCCATTTCGTTTATTTCGTCCTTTTGTGCAACTGACACTTTATCTTGATTTGCTCTAATAAAAACAGATATCGGATAATTTCAATTATTAATAGAAAAATCGTAAAGTTTCTCACCACTCTATTTATAATTCACAAGACAAATAGATTTGATTCACTTACAATTGGAATATTCTTTGATTAAAATTCGATACTCATTATACCAAGAGGCCAAGATCGTTTTTCTAATCAACAAATATACAAAATTAGAAACGTTTTCCATTGAAATTGTAATTTTATACAAGATAGTGCGACCTTGATCTCGACCTAGGAACTTCCAAACGAAACAAAACAGATGTAATTGAATAAATAAATGAAATTTATAAAAATTATATTATTTAATTAGCTGTTGTCTTCTTCTAACTAACGGTAATTTCAAGCATTCTATATTATCTAAATTAAATATGGATTGAAAAAAATTACGGATGGTAACTGGACTGATAAATTGATAAAATAAAGATTCACCATTAACATTTCAAACAAACCCCCCTCTTGTATTGTACTATTTCGATTAATTCAATTCAAATAACAAAACAAATAATTAATTTATACAGTTATTGACATCAAAAAAATAACGTCTCAATAACGTAGCTTCCATAATTTGTTCATCCAAACTACGAATTGGATCCGTATTATTATCATCATCATCACGATCGTGTAATGCTAATTTTCGATAAATATCATCGTTCTGTTTGAAATCACCAAGTTGTCGTGGTATAACATGAACATGGACATGCTGCAATTTTATTTTATCATAAAAAAATAAAATATAAACAAAACCAGAAAAAAAATTATCCTACAGGAATAGATTGACCGGCATGTTTTCCATCTTGAACACAAACCGTTGACGATTTCGATTTATGTACAATTTCCATTACTTTCTCTACTTGTATTGCCGTTTGGAATAGATCGCTAATTTCATCATTTGTTAAATCTTCTAATCGACGAGCTAATCGTAATGTTGTTACCAAAACATCTAACATAAAAAAAAATTAAAGAAATCTACAATAAATTTACAAGAAATAAAATAATAATAATTAAGGATACGTCCAGGAACAACACAACGGATATTTGTAAAAGCAATACAATATTGAGTACGATAAAATACTGTAGGACCTGGAATGATTTTATCATTAAACATAAATGTTTCATTATCACCAATTGGTAATGATTTGGTATGAATCTGTTTTAATTGATACAGATCGTTACGACGATGTTGCAAAACTGGCATTTCTTCTTCAATTGTTTTCGTTAAATTCAAATCAATCGTTGCTACAGCTATACTTTCATCATGTTCCTGTTTTGGATTATATTTAGGACATTCAGCTAGAATTCTACCCCATGGATCAATTATCTATAATTGATTTTTTTAGAATTAATTCGATTTAATATTTTTGAAAATCCAATTATACCATAGCTTGCCCATAAGAAGTTCGGTTATTATTGTGTCGACCATATTGGGCGGCAGCGATTACATAACATTGATTCTCAATAGCACGAGCTCTTAATAGAGCTTCCCAATGTGATTCACCTGTAGCACTTGTAAAAGCTGATGGATATGTTAGAATTTTTGCACCTAATTTCCGTTGAATCACAGCAATTTCGGAGAATCTCAAATCATAACACTACAAATTGTTTACAATTACTTAAGATAAATAAAAACGTTATTTCGTTTTACAATGGCTAAACCTAGAGGACCAGCAGGTGTATCAACAGGTGGCAATATCTGTTTACCAGGCTCTATCAAATCAGATTCACGTAAATTGATGTTACGTTGCGGTATTATTGCATCA
>JAZBGX010000922.1:0-23297 GCA_037414775.1 Zonitis immaculata | reverse complement strand
GAACAGAAGCATTTATAGTCCGTCCATATGGGAGCAACTCCACAAACAGCATTCCTTTACAATCCCAAAAGATTGACAACAAAACTTTCGAGGTCCTTTTTCGGTTGTTCTGGCGGTTCTTCTACGGAAGGAAGCCAAACAGCGGGGTGCGTAATGTTGTCATAGAGAAACCATACGTTTCGTCTCCAGTGACCAAATCTTCCAGAAACTCTTTTCTTCTAGGTCGTAGAAGAAGCGATTGATAGGTTGACATGCGACACAAACGGTCGGCCTCAGTGAGTTGGTGAGGGATCCATTGGCTCTTTATTTTCCAGGACCCTGATTATGGAGTGTAAAGGGAAGGAAGAACTTCTCTATGTTAAAAAGTTTGGCCCAAAATGGGGTGTTTAGGGGGCGCCACAATAGATTCCTGGGAGAGTTTGGAAGAAAAGGATGACCGTCATTAGAATGCGACAGAGTTAAACAAAAAAATCTATTCAATACGTTCGCCCACGTGTGCCACACTTGTGCTAACTTCACTTTGTTTACAAGTCGCATAAAGCGCTAGCTTCATGTGAATCGACAAGTCGCCCAGGAATCGACACTAGCGACCTCTAAACACCCCTTTTCGGAAATCATTTTCTCAATTTAGTCTCATAAGAGATGTTGCTCCTTCCTTCCACACTCCATAACCCTGATTGTTTGAGCTGATCGGCGACTGTGTTGAAATACCAGCCGAGTGTCTAAATCGCGTACATTATCTTCGGAATTCTCTTGAATCGTGCGGTGGTTATCGTTTTTATTACTACTGGAAGGCCGTCCAACACGAGGCTCGTCATCAAACATAGCTTTTCCAGATTTGAATCGAGCAAACCATTTTATGTACCGTGAAAACGTGAATACTCGACTCTTCAAATGCACTTTTGCTTTTACTTGTGGTTGTGCTTGTATTAGAGCCACGCAGCCACTCATAATATAAAATAACTCGAGAATCACGTCTCAATAATTTCTCCATAACAGCGGAGAAAAAGCGCGGACGCAATTTTTATATAGGCGTCGTGTGAAAGCACCGAGAATGCTCTAGAAACTTACCATAATTTTTTGAATTTTGAGAATATTCCAGAATAGAATTTTTCTTTCGACGAGCTTTTCCTACAACCTGATATTTTACACACATTTTTGGGTTTGTATCTTGGATAGGATACATTGGGCGACTGTGTCCTTCCATATTCTAGTTTTTTTTTACTCTGGTGCAAGAAGTTTAAGCTGGGCCAAGCATGGCAAAGAAATAATCATCAACCTCCCACAGCGGCGAAAATATGTGAAAAGTCATAAATTTCGTACGGCAGTTCTCAGAAGATTCTCAGCAACAAACTTTAGAAGACACCAAAGCTCCGCTCAAAAAATTATAGTTTCAGTTTTGTGAGGTCTGGAGCAAATAAGCTGTAGTGAAAAAAGTCATTAAGAAAAAGTTGAAGCAAACTGTGAGCTGGAGTACTGTTTTATTAAGAGCATGCATCTTCAAAAAAAATCGAAATTGCGTTTACTGCCGTTGGAGAAGCCAGATTTACCTCACAGCGAATTTTATTGGCTCGCATTAAGGAGCAGCTCAGGGGCAAGCAATTTGATGGCAATTGGAAGTCCTTCACAAATACAATTCCATAATATAAAATGTCAAAATTTGCATTGCTTTTGGAAATGTACATGTACATGTAGCCAAATATCATTTAAAGTATGTAGGGACTTTTATTGTTGTTAGGCTATATCATCAACCTGTACTAGGTTTGCGAATAGGCTGTATAATAATTTGATGATTAATACATCATTTTATTAAACTAAATAATAGTTTATTTGTTTTGTTTTTCGTTTATATTGGGAAACAATATAATTATTGGGAATGTTGTGAATTCTGGAAAATAAAAGGATGACTTTTTAATTAATTGTGATTGCATATTGAAATGACATAGAATCAGCAACACATCAATCATTCCTTTATGTAATAATATCGTTAATTTAGGAAATTATAAATAATAATTATTATGTTTGTTGTATGTATATATACGTATATATGTGTATATATATATATATATATCTATATATATAGAAAGTGAACGTTTAATTATTTTTTTTGTTTTGATAAAATTTCGTTAAAAAAAAAATAGATGTACAAAGGTCATAACTTCAATTACATCACACTAAATATCGAAGAGTTTACATGAAGAAGAAAAGATTTATCATAACAGATTGATTATAACAATGAATCGTGAAAATACAGGGTTGAATATGTTTGTTTTGTTTTAATAATTAATAGTTAATAATCAAGATACAACAGCAACAAAAAAACACTAATTGTTGATAGGTCTATTTCATAATTTCATTGATGTTAATATTAATAATAATGATGATGATGATGATGATGATGATGGTGGTCGATGGTAGTTTGTAGTTCGTGATAAAATAATGAACTCGATTGGAATCAATTTTTCTGAATGTTTCCCTCAAATAATTATTTAAACTATAATAATAACAAAATACCTATACATGTATGTAGTTGCAAAATTATGCAGCACACACGTTTCATAATAATAATAATAATAATAATAATACAAAATAATAAATAATAATTATTAACATGTTGTATATTATATTATATTTGGCCATAATATATTACAATCATTTTAAATTATCTTCAATCGAAAAATAAGTATATGTATATGAAATTTGAAATTATCTTCTATAATTTGATATTTACAAATAATATTTGAGAATTAATAATAATAATAATAATGGGGAAGATTATTTTTTTTGTTTTTCCAAATTCCCATAATAGAAACGTTTTCATTATTATCTATTATTAATATTGAATGGTATTATCGATATGGAAAACAATTAAAAACTTAAGCAATCAACATTACTTTCAAATCAATATACAGACTGGTCCATCAGAGGCTACACTAGTTTTGCAGCTCTGGTTCTAGTGGGTGCAAACAAAAAACGGACTCGACGATCTAAAGTGTGATATTTAGAGAAGGTTTTAACGATAAAAACGATTTCCCAAACTTTAGATATTCTAGTTCATGCTTTTTCTCTCCACTAGAACCAGAGCTCCTACAAGACCAGGAAGGCCTCTAGTGGATCACTCTGTATATCGTTCATTAATGATAATAATGGCATCACCTTATTACTTTGTTTTTAAGATTTAAATCAATATTAAATTAACCATAAAATCAATTAATTATTATTATTATTATTATTTATATTTATATTCGTGTTATAGGTGAGTTTATAGCTAATTTTGAAAAATTCGTATTCTCGAATAGAATCCTCATCTTTATCTAAATGTATATGAAGATAAAAACAAATTCTACGTTTTAAATTTGTATTATTTGACTAAAATAATTTTTATCGATTGATTGCTGATGGCTGAACGATCTCATTGGCCAGATCCTAAGAACGCACTATGATTATAGACCATTCCGGCTATTGTTCACCAAACGCACGACAATACTAAGGATTTCTTTGAAGTTAGTGATATTGGATCAGTAGGTGTCAACCAACAATAAGATTTCTTGGAATTGGAGTACAGAAAGCATTCCTAAGAAGTTTGCCTTCCACTTATTCCCCAACTCACGAAGGTGCAAGCAAATAGTTCCATCACTCATACTAAACCTTTCTGCAAGCTCTAAGCAAATTATTCTAGAATTCCCCTCATAATTACTTCAAGAGTTTTATTATTAATGGTCTTCGGTTTTCTAAAGCGTCCATCCTCGATCAAACTTCCGAAGAAAATTTCTTACAACTCTTTTCTGCTGTCCGATTACTTATAGCACGCGGCTTTGGACAAACACTCTAGAATCTAGAAGGAGAAGGTATTTGAGAAACAAAATGCAGATGGGGAATTTCAACGTTACAAACTTTGTAATTGGTACTAAGTGTTGTGTGATATTGTTGGCACATATAGCAGTTTTTTAACAGTTTCAGGAAAAATCTCTTTTAAGCTGAAACTTACCTTGAACGGATATTTTTCGTTTCCGTTCAGTAATAGTCCGCCCAAGAAAGGCTCTACTGTACTTCCATGAATCTGTCTAAATCTAGCGAATTGGATATTTGTGAGATTTTAATCTATTATTATATGACTGTACTTTACTTATAGGTTATAATTGTTACTATTCTATATTTTTTTCCAATTTCAATAGTTCATAGACAGTCTATATTCTTCACAAATCAATTATGCAACTAATACAAAATGCATTTGAATAAATATGCATCTTGTCAGATAATATCAATGCATCCAAGGCAACTGACACGTACATTTTATCTTTGATAAAAAAAATAATTCCAATAATTGAGACTTGATTGTTTAAAAATTAAAAAAAAAACGTTAATTAAAAAGGAATTTGCGAAGGGATTATGTAAAATATTATTATTACTATTATTTATTTTTTTTTTAATTAAATTTCAGTCATGTATTTTGTCGAAATAATGTATTAATTATCAATAGAGCAAATTTATTCAATTTTATAATTATGATGATGATGATGATGATGTGATGATAGAAATTTATCATTTATTTCTTGATTACTAAATTCAAAATGTTTCATTAAAAAAATGATCTGTTTAATAATAAAACAAATTTCCTGTATTTTCTCTTTCACAATATCATTTAACAACTACCAATATTCAAATAAAATAAATTCAGTGGTGTAGATAGTACTGGGGTAATCATAAAAAAATAAATATTTAATTTCTAGATACCAATCGTTAGGTGTTTTCGCGTATCAAATCCCGAACGCTTTCAATACGGCGTCAATATATATTCTTATCTGGGAACTACTTTGTTACTAATTCTAGATACTTACGCACAGAGAACTAGAACCATAAGATTGTAGAGCTCTATGGACTAGAAGTCGTACAGCGCATGCCTAAACGTACAAAATCGTTCTGAACGCGTTCGGGATTCGATCCGCGATAACAGCTATTGTTTGTTTGTTTTTTGTACATTTGGTCTCTTATCAACTGTAAAATCATCTCAAATTAACAATCTTACAAATAGTGTAATGGTGATAGCTATACGCCGCTGTAATAAATAACTGGAAAAGGATCATCTTCTTGACAACTAATCAACTTATGATTGTAAGAGGATTACGTTCGAATTAATGGTTATTTGTAATTTGTAAGTAAACATTACATAAGTTATTGGAATGAATTATTTTTACCAAAATGAAAACAAAAAAATCAATATATCTCTATCAAAATTCAATTATAAAAGTTAAATTGTTATCCATAATTTTTGTATATGGAAAGTGAAAGTGTTCCCTCATTTTGATGAGTTATTTGTTTATTTTTGCATTCTCTAACTAAATCAACGTGACTTATCACAATTGTAATTATTATCATAATATACCAGATATTCACAACAGGAAATCGATTATATTCTATAATTTTGACTTTTTTTTGTTTCGTTTTGTTTTTGATAAGATTTAATCATCACGATTTATAGTGAATATAAAGAGTATTGCATAATTATTAAAATTGTAGTCTTGACACGGATTTCAAATCTCCCGCCTTTCCCTCAACCAGCTATACAACAACAATCAATAAACCATACATATTCGTAATCATGATTGTTGAAATACTATTATTATTATTATTATTTTTGAGACTTTAAGGCAAAAGTTAACTGTTCCGATTTATTCTACGCCACTGTTAATTATAACTAAATACGCTATCTCTGTTTGACATGTAGTACCTATCTTTATCTTTTCAGTCATTGGCAGTTCGGCGATATAAGTGAAGAGCGGATATTGGCTTCCTACAGGGAACAGCTGCGTCACGACTTCGTACTAGTAAACAAACGAGCGGCACATTTCATTGTTTAGCATATTTTGCCGATGTAGTGGTATAACAGTAGATCAGAGAAATGGTCAATACAAACTTGCGACGTTACAGCCAATACTACTACTAGTGTTCGATTGTAATGCAAATTCACCTCCTCACTATCTATTTTCCTAGGCTTTATCATATTGGCTGCTCACCGTCAGTTGGCTGCTGTATACTTCTTGGTTGCGTAGTACGCTGTTTCCAATAAGTCGTATTTGTTGAATTGGCTGACGCAGCCTGGCTGCTTACTGCGCGGACAATTTAACCTTGAACTTTATAATATTGTAAAATATAGCTAGAAACAGCTGATAATAGATGAATAAATGATAGGTTTCGAATTTTCGATAATTTTTATTAACGAAATTATGATTTAACATTTTGATTTTGGTATACATTTACTACTACTATCACGAGCATACCCATCATTACAATAACAAGCATCATTACATCTAACATTAACAGTTGAACATTTTTGACCAAGACTATCACATGTTGTTTGACATGCACTACCACATTCGTAATGTTCATTCGGATGATTACATTCTATAGGACCTGAAACATTAGCAACAAAAATTATTGGACTTACATACCGACATACAGAGTGTGTTGTAAGTCATAGGTTTTTCGACATACATACTCTTCAATTTAAGTTTTTGACTTACAACTCAGCCTCTATAGATAGATAGAAAATTACCAACAATTGGTGTCGTCATTGATAATACAATAATTGATGATATTATTGAAAGAAATAGATACGTCTTCATTTTGTTATCTATCAAATAAACAATTGGTTCAATGTCAACAATACATTCGTACCCAACTGAACTATATTTTTATTATGTTGTTTATTTATACTGTTTTTTTTTTTGTAATTATCAGGAATTCCGATAAATGTTGGTTGGTTAATATTCATGTTTTCACTTATGTATACAGTGAAGCCTCTCTTGGCCGGACATTCACGGCTGTTCAAAGATATTTACTCTCTTATTGTTAGAAAAAAAATTGCTCAAAATAAAGACAGTCTGTGTTATATTTTTCACTTACTCTAAACCGTACGACAAGGTTAAGCGTCCTTAGAGAATGATAGACGTTCAAGTGCCCGTCCAATGGAGAAAACTTTCTCAAGATGAAATAAGTATGGTATCCGAGTCCTTCCAAATTAGTACGATTTACCTAGAAGAGTTTCGGGATATTTAGTAGTGTCCGTGCATAATAGGTGTCCATTAACGAAGGTTTTACTGTAATCAATATTTGAACAAACGTGACCTTAGTTCAATTCAATCCTAACCAGTTAAAATATATAAATATAATTAAAAATTATTGTTATAATGTACGTTTCACAAAAGATGGTCCACGTTGCTTGTATATGCAGAATTTGTGACGCCCCTATTAATCATCTGGTAGGTACTATAACTAAAGGATGTTCGTTATTTGATCAAAAAAGCCATTCAAAATTTTTATTTTATCCGTGTTCCCTTCCACAAAAGAAACGTTCATAGTTTAGTAGACGGCACGCGTCAGAAATTCTGTAGATGTAAGCAACGTGAACCGTCTGCATTGGAATATACTATACACAAATAATTATTTTTACAGTTATGATAATTACTTCTAATAAATAAAGACTATAACCATTAAAAAAACAATTGCACGTATTTGCAATATTATTGATTTAATTATTTGTTTACGTAGTTGAGTGGTTTATCGGTTTTCCTCCACAAATTGAAAATATAAATATTCTTTTTCATTTATCAATATTGATTAATATTGTAAAAGTACAAAAGTACAGTCTTGTCTCATCTAATCACGTTACATTTGGAAGTAACATTTGTAGGCGTTCAGTTCTATAAACATGCGGGGCGCATCCGCCAATTTTGTATTTAGTCAATTTTTATTGATGATATAGGAAAAAAAGTAACTGACATAACGCTGCCCAAACTATTGGAATAAAGATTTTGCTCGAAGCTTGGATAGATCCGAGTCTTGCCCATTGTCACAAATCCTGTCCAGATCAGCCGGTTAATGTTCAAAATTGGTTGTTGAAATGGCGATTCGTTTCCTCTTCTGTTCATGTGAGCACTACTGAATGAGATCTCTGTGACCTCAACTAAATATCTGATGGTCTCACTTCGGTCAGTTAAAAACTAGATCTTCGACTTTTTTTCACATTTGTCAAAGCATTTCGAGTGTCCAACGAAAGAAATCAGTAAGTGTATTTTATAGAATATTTTTCCAGGGTTATTTAAAATAAAACAATATCTTCAATGAACAAAATATTATTTATGAATAGTAGGCACCTTGTACAACAAGAACAAATTGTGATAATTCAAAACATAATCGTACTTTTCAATTTAAAGAAAATATCATCACAGTAGCAATATTTTTTCAAAATTGTATTATTAATACAACGACTATTGTCAGCATATTTATCTAAACGACTAATATCACCTAACATTTTGAATTCATAATTCGTTTGATTCAATCGAAATGTTTCAACTGTTGCTTCGAATTTAGCTTTTGGATACGTTTCCAATACAATTAAAAAATAATTAACCGATTGATTATTATCATTTTTATATAATTCAGACATACCGGCTGAGACGATTTTGTTTAATTTATAATAGGCACAATTTTCACCCTCAACAAATCTATTTAATAAATCATTAAGTTCATTTATTATAAATTTAGTAGTTTTGATAACAATTGGTGATTTTGTATCGATATAAAAATGACCGGTACAAGTACACCAATGTTGATCGATAGCACCATCTTGACATGTACGATTCTCTTCAATTTCACTAAATAACGATTTACATTTTGGACAAGCTAGGCTCGGTTCGATTTTATAAGTTCTATCAGTTAAATAAAGTATCTCTTGTAATGTCATATAGACATCATAAGGCGTTGTGAGACGTTTCGTATTTATAACGAAATTCTCATATTTCTGTGGATATTTCTCTTGGAAACTTTTCGGTAAATGGACGAATATAAATGGCAATCTCTCCTCTAACCAACCGCTGTATGTAAATCGAAAAGCACCAAATCGAAATCCATGGTCACTAAAAAATATTAAAATTGTATCATCCAAATATTTGTTAATATCACGAAAGAATTCTGCAAATTTATCATCCATCGATGTAGCACAATTGATCGATTCATGACTAAATGAATTCGACCAAAACAATGTAAATTTCGGATAATTCTTTAAATTAATGAAACAATCTCGAATTATGTTTAGCATTCGTTCAGCTGTATTTTCTGGACCAGTACAATAAAAACTACCACATTTCCATGAAATTTTCAATTTTTCAGTTGCTAAATAATATGGACGATAATAATATGTCGTTGGTGGTTTCCCAAAACCTTTCCGTCCATAATAGAATGTACCAATATGTGTTACATCTTCACCATATGCTGTAACATAACCAATATTTTCGAAACGTTTCCATATTATATCACAATCATTCGAAAAATTCTTATCCGGATGACAATAATCGTACACTTGGGTCCATTTTTTACCAGTCAATATAGCCATTAGATTTGGATAAGTATTATCTTCGATTTTCGTATAACCATTCAAATTTAGGAAGTTTTTACTTTTTATATATTCGTATGTTTTTGGCATTGATCGAATAAAATTCATACGCGATATACTATCAATTCCAATAAACATAACATTATATGGTTGTCGTTGTTGTTGTTGTTGCCATTGTGAACGATTTTTGAATGTTTGCACTTTATTCAATTGAACAATTGTATGGATATTTGTATAAACTTCTATATAGAAATAATTTATACATGTTACTTTGATTGTATCATCCGTTATTTTCGCACTGTCCTTAAAATAGCGACATTCTGAATAACTGAAAAAATTCAATCAATATCAAAAATATATTTATACCAATATACCTATATACAGGCTGTCTCGTTACTCATGAAGATCAAATGCTCCCTCTTCCCTCTCTTTAACTCACTTTCTATTCATCTCTATCACACTTCCTATCTATCTCTCACTCTTCCTATATCTTTCGGATCTTAGCTCTCCTTCTCCCTATTTTGCTCACTCATTTGTTATCTCACAAATCCTTTCTTCGCCCCTCTCTCTTTTTCCTACCTCATCACCATCTCCCTTTATATACTAACCTATCCTATCCTATTCCTATCCATCTCTATCTCAATTCCAATCCATTTCTATCTCACCTCCCATCCATCTCTATATCATTCCCCACCCATGTCTATCTCTCTTCCCATCCATCTCTATCACACTCTCCTTTTTGCCCTATTTCATCCTCATCTTAATTGTCCCTCCCGCTCTCCACCACACTTCCTATCCATCCCTCACTCTCCCTATATTCTCCACATCTGAGCTCTCTCAGTCTCTCTATTTTCCTCAGTCATTCCATCCCTCTCACATCCCCTTTCTGTCTATCTCACTCTTTTTCCCACCCGATCCCTCTCTCCCTCTATAACCTATCCTGTTCCATTCATCTTGATCTCAATTCCAATCCATTTGTATCGCACCTTCCATCCATCTCTATCTCACTTTATCGACATCTCTCTCTTTCTCTTTATCCTTCTCATCTTTGCTCTACCCCTTCCACCACACTTCCTATTCATCTATCACTCATTTCCCATCCATTCCTATCCATCTCTATCTCAATCTCTACCCATGTCTATCTCTCTTCCCATTCATCTCTATCACACTTTCTATAAATCTCTCTCTTTCCCTGTTTCCTCCTCATCTTAATTGTCCCTCTCGCTCTCCACCACACTTCCTATCCATCTCTCTCTCACTTCCCATCCATCTCTCACTCATCCCTCATCTATCTATATTTTACTTTTTTATACATCTAGAGATGGATAGATAGTGTTATCGATCATACTTCCTATCTATCCCTTACTCTTTCTAGATTTTGCGCATCTTAGCTCTCTCTCTGTCTTTCCCTCATTCATTCCATCCCTCTTACATCCCCTTTCCATCTATCTCACTCTTTTTCCCACCCTATCCCTCTCTCCTTCTATATCCTATCCTTTTCTATTCATCTCGATCTCAATTCCAATCCATTTGTATCGCACCTCCCATCCATCTCTATCTCATTTCCTATACATCTCTCTCTTTCTCTTTTTCTTTCTCATCTTAGCCCTACCTTTTCACCACATTTCCTATCCATCTATAACAAATTTCTCATCCATCGCTCTCTCTCTCACCCCCTATTCCCTTCCCATTTAAACTCTCCCTCTCCCGATTGACTCCCCTATCGCATTAAATCAAAAAACCCTAAAAATCTACGTCCCAGAATTCCATCCGCTATCTACCCCTATAAATTTGGTTTCAAACTCACACCAGACATCCGATATAATAAATTCCAATATAATGAACTTACTCATTTTGTTCTTCATTTAATCGTGTAATTATCGAATAACAACAATAAATTCTTGTGAAACTATATAATGATTCCAAAGTTTTATTGATTTTTAATAAAACATCATTATTAATTCGTTCAATATAAGTTAATAAACCATTTGTTGTACAACGACTATATTCAATTTTATAGAAATATTTCATAACATCTTCATTGATTGGATTTGATTCGGGTATACGACATGTTGATGTATTAATTGAATATTTACGTTGGAATGTTGGAGTAACAACTTTTTGTGCTGAAACAAAATTTGTAGAATTATTAATCGGAAATTGACCGGAACAAATCACGTATAATTGCTAAATATCTGATATTCATAATTATTTATTCAAAATTCGCGCTATGTAACTCGAAATAAATTCTACGAATACTGCCGAATCGTGCCGATCTATACGACTATTTAGTAGGTTGGCAATGAATCTAACGTATGGAATGTTACTAAACTGTTAAATAGTGTTTTTTTTTTTTGCTTTATAATAGAGAAGACGCATTTCTTTTTTATCACTACAAATTCATATGTATGTGAAAGAATGAATTATTTGGAGTATATTCTGATAATTTTTTTTTGTGATAAATAATTTAATTTTTTCATAAATTAATTAAATACGAAAACTGAATAATTTTCCCGCGAAAAAACGATTGTGACGTCATAATATCCGTCGCTACTATTTTCAGGACTGAATCTCAACAAAAAACGTTGGTTTTTGAAATGTATATCGAAAAATTTATATTATAAATTGACGAGGCATCGAATCTAGGTAATTTTATTGTGATATGTGATAAACCTGGCTGATATAATATATGTAATTCAAATATTGAAAATTGTCTATTTGAAGAACGCAATCTTCTAGTGAGCACAGTTCATCACATTCATATAAACTTGGATATTTTTAAGATGGCGCTACTAATCAACCGATGTAATGACGTCACTGGAGTTTGAAATTTTTTTTTTTAAATTAAAAAATTACCCGAAAAATCATTTTTTACGATGTTGTTTCTTTGATTTCTCGTAATAATGCCCCTTGAACTTTCAAAAAAAATAATAATTAGAAAACATGCAACTTCTCTATTACCCGATTTTGTTTTTACGATTTAATCAAATAAATGAAACTATAATACTTATATATATATATACCTTTCAATGATAGAGAATTTTCAGGTTTCGGTGGAATATATAAAATATAGAAAGCATAAATGAATGATGCTAAAATCAAGCCAGAAATTGCTAATCGACTTCGCCATGATGAAGTTTGCCATTCCTAGAAGAAGAAATAACAATATAACTTTAATAACGTTACAGTAGTTAATGGAATATTGATTGAGTAGGACGGAGTTTGTATTATCGCCATTGAAATTTATTTGATAAGCATGTTGCACATTGGACGTGGAAAACATTAGATGCAGTTAGGATAAGAAGATTTAAAGGAGAGGATGTTCAGTTTCAATCGATGGCATGACGGATAATCATGGATGTTGAGAATGCTTGTTTTATGCATAAACTATATTATTATTAGTATCTTTAATGCTTTATTAAGCTTATAGACTAATATAATAACTAGATCCCTAACGCCTATACTTTGCACACAGCAAAAGTGCTGCAATTTCGTTAAGCAAACCGGACTAATACGATCTGCTGCGTATTCATTTGTATGAGATTGCGTTGTTAAGGAATACGTATGCGACAATAATTGGGTAAAGTCGAAAGGCTGTAATTGATTCAGGCGCAGCTTTACGCGACTTCGGACCAACTTTACGGCTCAATTTACGAGTCGCACTTTTCTAACCAGAGTTCGGGGTCTTGATATTATATTAGTCTATGACCGGAGTTTCCAAACTACGGGCCGCGGGCTAAATTCGGCTCGCCAATGTGAATGTTCCGGTGTACTTTCTCGAACCAACGAACTTATTCGCAAATGTTTGATTGTTTGTATGCTTTTGAAAATAAGTAGGTACTACTATTAGTGTAAGCGTATAAATAGAAAATAGAGAGTACTACCTATTTCCGTTTTTGCTCAGAAAATTTAAACCGTTTTGGTTTTTGGAAATCACTAGAGCAATCAGTAAGCGCCCTATAAGGCTGGAAAGTTTGGAGACCCCTGATCTATGATTAAGCTTGAAGAGACAGAAAGCAAGCAGGCATTAGGACAAGCTCATGTCCTCTTAAATGTGAATCTTCAATATACTTTCTGGTGAACCAGTGATTCTCAACTGTACACGTGATATTCTCTGCTGAATTTAGAGCGTCATACGTTTGGCAGAAATTAACAATGTTTCTTTCTAAAATTTTCTAATGGCTCAAATAATAATTTTTTTTGTAGAGTAACATACTGGATTGTGTATGGAACACTTTAGATTATTATATATATATATTTTTTATATCTATTACTACAATGACGCTATTATAGTGTCGAATTCTATCTAATCTGTAACTTAATTGCAAATACAAATTCATCATCGTCGATACTTAAGTTACAATTAAAAATTCGTGGAAGAAAAAATATAAAAATTACTTACAATTTGTTCCTGATTTTTGTCAATTACTCCCATTATCGATTCCAGTTTTATGCCATCATCTGTTACTACTATTATGAAATTATATCTTCCTGTTTGATTAACCTCAAAACGTATATTTTACAATATTTTATAGGAGGCCCTTGAAGTTTTCGATTTTAAAAATAAGATAAAAAAATATATTAATGTAATCTGTGTACGTTTTAATAATAATAATAATAATAATAATAATACATCTTCGTCGTTTAGTTAGATGTAGTCGAATATGGTTGGTTTGTTGTCTTTTTCAAATAAACAAAACCTTTATTATTGAAAAAAATAATAATAAAGTAACCGGCGAATATTTCCGAACCGATGTTGGAGGAAAATTTATAATGCGGTATGGGGGCGCGGTGCTGCTGCTGCTGCTGCTATATTACTACTAAAACTTAATATTGATCTGTTATTATTATTCATCATTGTAAATGGAACTCCTTCAAATAATTCCGCGATAACATCGAATAATAATAATAATAATAATAATAATAGATTATGAGGCGTCCATAACGGTTACGTGCGGTCGAAGTGAAACTTCTTTAGCGTCAAAATTAATTTTTTTCAATTTTCCACGATAGAAATTCCGTAAAAAATCACATCAATTATTGTTTAATTCAATCCTAATCCTATTGTTGTCCATATTAAGAAACTTACGTTGATTTTGTTCGATTCCAACTGGTAATGGTAACGATAACGCATGTCTCTGCGTTAGGACGTAAAGAAGTTTCACATCAAAATTTGTACAACTCTTATTGTAATTTTTTCTTACTTTTACACACATTATTGGTAGTTTCTTTAAATTTTCCGGCTGTATTTGCGTACAAATTTTCACAACTAGATCGATACTTTTTTAATTAGAGTATGACGTTAAAATTGTTTTGTTTTTTATAAGTCTAGAAACGCCCACTATTTATTATTATATAAGATAAATGACGATAGTTTTTCCTGAGTATAGAGGGAAAAAAATGGTTTATCTCATACTACTGAGCGAGCTACAAATACAGATAAACATTATCGAAGCTCAGTTGAGTTTAGGGAAAGTTATAGATTGTTGCAACCCTGGGATATTCTTTATTCGAGGATTATATCGATTTTTTTTGTAGAGCTCGGCTATGAGATGCAAGCTAGTCCACTTTATTTGAATCGACGACTTTCACCCTCAACAAGTAACAGCGCTTTTTCGTCATTGTACTCTTATTTAACAACTACAACAATATAGCGGCTTCTTACTAATGGTAATTGGACTTGAAATTAAATAATTTTATTGATTCTTCTACAACTGAACAGGAACGGGTAAAATTTGCCAAGATAATAAATCGACAAAAAAAAAAAATAGGAAATTCAAATAAAACTATCAGTCTACATTTTTATTCATTGCACAAAACACTGATAATAATAAAATAGGATAACACAAAATCAAAGAAAAATAAAATAAAGAAATTGAAGAATTAAATAAAAATATACAAGGAAAAATTTAGAAAATACTATTACTTAATAAAAAATTTTTCTCAATAATTTGTACTGGACAATAAACGCGAATAATTAATAATAATTAAAAATAATAATAATATTAATAATAATAATCCCCATAAAATACTAGAAACGTAAAATAGAAAAAAAAAACAATTACTCAATTATTATTATTTTTTTTTTAATACGCGTAGACATAATAATTTCTTAAACGAATGTACAATATATTTACAATTTATAATTATAATTTAATTAATTTTTTCTCTTGTTTATCCTTAGCAAAATTCAATATTTTCAATAATACATAGGTTCGTTTTTCATTGTTGTTTCTGCTACATAATAATTTAGATCTATATTTTGTTATTTTAATCATTCATAAGATAATCGAATAGAAAATTGCCAATAATCACTTTCTATGAATTTACAAAAAAATTCCCAATTTTTTTTTTCCGGTAATAATAATTAGAAGTGTTTTTATCGAAATATTGGTCCAAATCGGTTCAAACAAAATCAATTGATAAGACAAATAAAATGATATGTTGGGAATTGGTCTATTTATTTATTATTAATCACTTTCAGAAAAGAAACTTTACAAAAATTGGTCCTTATTTATTATTTATACGATTTGAATTTAGTTAGTTCAACGAATACTTTTCTGAAAATGAAACTTTAATTATAAAGCAAATTATTGGCAAAATTTATTCGGATTTTATCAAAAGTTTACATTAATTTGTCTCCGATTCGATTAATTTTTGTTCGTTAATAATAATTGTCATGTATTTGTTTGTAAACTTTTGATAATTTTCTACTTTGGCTAAATTACATACAAGTTATTATTATTATTATTATTATTATTATTATTGACACCTATAGTTTGTCTACTTTTATATGTTTTTTTTTTAGTTTAGAATGAGTTAATTGTTGGCAATAAGAATTGTATTGTTTTATTCAAGTGAACCTGATATATTTAGTTTTCGAAAATTTTTGGAAAAAATTTAGGAACTTGGACCCTACACATTAAATATTATCAACTAGTTATATTAAAAAAAAAAAAAAATAGACATAAACACGTATAAGGATCTTGGAATAAAACGCAATTGACTCTTATTTTATTAATCAAAATATATTTCTTCTATCACATTGGATTGAAATTTTACGAATTAAAAAAAAAAAAACTACACACTTTAGCAACCACACTATATATTTTTTATAAATATATAAACATAATTTATACACAAAAAAAAATAATCTAAATATTGATAATTATACAAATCGTTCGGTAATTTCAAGCGCCATCTACTATCTTATGCTCGAACTAATATAACGTTATTAGTTCTATTATTATTATTATTATTATTAGTTGGAGGTGCTCAAATTTGTCTGAACGATATATAGAAATTACCATAAAAAAGTACTTATAATTAAAAAAGTTTATCACAGTCTTAGAGTTCTTAATTAAAAGAAATAATAATGTGGATGCTTGTGTTTGATAGATTTTCCTATTTATTATACAACTATTCTCGCGAATATTGCTTATTATTACTGGTGTATTTTGTTTTAATTTAATTTCAATTAATTTAATTAATGAATCATTACACGTGTTGTGTCTGCTGTTTTTGTTTGTTTAAATTTATTTAATTAATTAATTTATTAATAAATATTTTTATATTAGGTTCACTGAATGGAAATAATACAGCAGATAATAATACTTGAAGCCTATGCACATCAAGATGCAAAAAGACCGATAATAAATACGGCCAATTATTTCTAGAATCGTTTTGGTTCCAAAATTCGCTACAACACTATTTCTCCCAATGTCGTAGTAGTAGTTTTGCTTTTTTAAATAATACTAAACTATTAAAACTGGCCGTTACGGGTTTTTATTTATCTTAAATATTCCTTTATTTCGTTTATATAGAAACGAAACAATTTATTCCACTGGTTTGTCGACGAATTACAGATAATTACAATAGTTTTTGTGATAAAATTTTGGCATAGAAATCAAAATATATAATAATAATAATATAATAAAATTTCAATTTTTCTATTCAACCAATGAAATAAAAGCATATCATATGCCAAATATAATAACTAAGTACTTTAATATATTGTATTTATATACAAATAATACAGTGAAAATAGTTTGATTTAGACCTTAATAATTTTTTTTTTTGTTTTGTTTAATTAATTTTCTTTTCTTTTTTTCAATAATTAACACGTTTCAAAAATTGTTTTATCACACTTGTTCACTCACATGTTACAAAACCACTATTAGTGCAGTGGTATAAGTGAGCTGATAGAGGAACTCGATCATTTATTCGAATAGAGCAAGAATATCGTCACTTGTTGAAGTGTTGGCATGTCCTGCACTGCTACCACTCGATGGTGGTGTATTCAAATCGGGCGGATCAAGGTACGACAATAATTCCATTGGATCAACACTATCTGGTAATAACTGTTCCAAAAAAAAGAGGAAGTAAAACAATATTTCCATTATTTATTGTTTGTTATTGTTTTTGTTTTTTGAGGAGTTTAACTTACGTTTAATGCCTCTTGACCGGTGCCTTCACCATCAATCACAGCAGCTGGATCAAAATTGAGATCTGATGGTATTTCAGGTACACCATTATCTGTATTGTTCCCACTATTACTATTGTTGTTGTTCGATGAATTATTTGAACTATTATTATGATGGTCGGATGGTGGTGGGACACTTGGTGGTCCTGTACCACCAGGAGTATGAGCTGAACCAGGTGTACCACCGGGTGTATGAGGAGTATGCGGCGTGTGCGGTGTATGAGGTGTGTGAGGCATCTAGAAAATTCACGAACAAAAAACACCATGATTTAAGAGCTCACTTTACTGAGTGAGTAAAATTTTGTCGAGAAACTTACTTGTTCGTTCAAACTCTTCTCCATTGCATTCAGTGGATCTAATGAATTAACCGAGTCACTCAGATGCGATAACGGTCCATTCCCCGACGAATACTCATTATTTCCTGAGTTATTTGTTGATGTATTTGTTGTAAAGTCATATTGACCATTTCGATTATTATTACTATTATTATTATTATTATTATATGAAGGTGGTCCATTCATCATTGATCCACTAGCAATACTGTTCATATCAGGAGGTATATATGGCGACATAGCTTGTGACATATCCCAATTGTTCATTGTTGGTAATGTCATACTACCAGGCGACATGGCTTTATTTAAACGTTTGGCTCCACAGGAGTCATTCTCATCTTCCATCTTCAAAAAAAAAAAAAAATTATTTAAAGATATAATAAAATTTATATTTAAATTATAAAACTATTTATAAAAAATTTTAAATACCTTAATAGTTGCACCCATGCCTTTGGCAGCTTTCCAATTGGCTGAGCTATCAATAGTTACTTCGTCAACTTCAGAATTACTTAGTGTATTCAAAATTCCCCACATATATTGATCAACTTCTAGACCTTCAAGTTGGGCCGGTTTACTAAAATTAAAAATACATTTCATAGAATTATATAATACACCACCTTTAGAAAAGAGGAAAAACAAAACAACCAAACGACTTACTTGCAAACTGGACATCTCCACGAGCCACGTTCACAATTCATTTGTAAATAAGATTCTAAATCGAAACATTGAATATGTTTACAATCATGTCCTCTAGCTGGTAATGTTATCCGTTTAAATGTTATCGGACATTTTAATGATACTTTCAATGCTGTTTGTTCAACAGCATCCCGGTCACGTTCGATTTGTTGTTGGCCAGTTCCTGTATTACTGAAATTTCGTTTGATTTTTGCTATACAATGGTCGGCTGTTAATAAACGTTTCCTTAATAGGCCTTGCAATACTGATCGTACACTAGGTCGATGTACTAATTGCAATACAAATAAATGCGACTGTAATACGAAAAAAAAAATATTATGCTATAATTTGTAGACAATTTTTCATTATCCAAAACTTACACAACAACATGCGGATACTGTGATTTGTATGGTATTCCGGCCTGGTTGGCAGACATCTTTGAGGTATAATGGTTTATGTGATGTCTTATTTTCGCCACGATCTATGATCAATGGGGTTGCATTCACTGATACTTGTACAGAAGCTGGCCAATTTGTGTTCATTTGTCGATCTTCATGATGGAAGCACTTCAATTGTAATTCTAAATCGGAACGCCACATCAATGTTTGATGTACAGTCGGTTTTAATTGGAATACATGGTTGCTGACAGCTAAATTATGTTCTAAACGGAAAGGTGGTAGAATTATACCATCTCTAACTGGGAAGGTGAGACGTAATTCATCATCTTCTAAAACAAAACCGCAAAAATTACATTAGTATTGTTATTTAATTGTTGTTGTTTTTTTTTTCGTGTGCACTTACTTTGCGTTGGTAACGGTGGTTTCAACTCGTTAAAGTTTGGCTTAACATCAGGATTAGGACTAATATAAGGAGGTATACTACTGGCGGGCGTTAATGGTGGTGTTGGATTACCAGGTATTGGACTATGTTGGTAATTCATATTGTTACGCATGGCAACATCTTGCTGGAATTGATTTGTATTACCATATTGACTATTACCATTACGATTCATATATTGTGTTGTATCATTAGTGAATTGGTTCATTGGACCATTCGAAAAATACTGGCCTTGATTTGTATATGGTGGTGTTGTTTGTCGAATAGCACCACTTGCACCTCTAACAACCGGTCCCATATTGCCAGGTCCAAAATTACCACTAGGACCTAGACTTTGTTGTGTTGGATATTGATTGAAATTCGGCTGTCTAGTACCATAATTTGCATATTGACCATTAGGATTAAAATTAGGATTAATTGTTGGACATGGTCCAGAATTTGGATAATTTTGTCTTTTTTGTGACATATGTACAGCTGGCGATGGATATGGTGCCATACGTCTTGGATA
This sequence comes from Zonitis immaculata, assembly GCA_037414775.1. Classification (NCBI taxonomy): domain Eukaryota; kingdom Metazoa; phylum Arthropoda; class Insecta; order Coleoptera; family Meloidae; genus Zonitis; species Zonitis immaculata. The sequence goes on along the minus strand of JAZBGX010000922.1, from coordinate 3,072 downwards.
CATCGTATTATTCGTTGGTCCAGGACTTTGCATACCCATTTTCGGACCAATATTACCACCCATATTACCCATCATATTCGTATGCATATTACCCATACCCATATTACCCATATTTGACATTGGATTCATTGTATTCATACCATTCATATTGTTCATACCATTCATTGGCATCATTCTTTGTTGGTAGCTCTGATTGTATTGTTGATTTGTAAATTGACTGTTATCTTGTAGAGCCACCACACTAGCGGTGGCTGTTGCTGTTGCCGTTGCAGCCGCTACCATTGCAGCTGTTGACAATGCATTACCGCCACCATAACCGCCTTCACTACCATTCATACCATTACCCGCCCCATAATTGCCCACTCTATAGAAATCCAAAACATAAATATAGAATCAATTAAAACAATTAAAAAACAAATCGCGAATTTCGCAATAAAAGTTATAGTTTTGTTTTTGTTTTTCGTAACATCTAATTTAAAATTTCAATGTTTATGTTGGATTTATCGATATATTCGGATGTTGTAATCAACCAATTTTTATTGTTAATATATTAAGTAACAACAATTCATGATATTTAATCGAGATAGCGGTTATTTATTATTTTTTTTCAAGTGGGAAACATGGAGATGATTTTTTTTTGTCTCCGTTAACGGTGGTGTGTGGGTAAAAATTTCAATCCCAAGCATAAAAGTAATAGAAGGGAAATCGTCAATTGTCATGGGAATATAACAAAAGCAAGGGAATTATAATACACTACTACTACTATAATGTGACAAACAGTGGCGTGTCTGCTACATGTTGTTGTTGTTTTTTTTTCTTCATGATTTGAGGGGTAGTAACAATCACCATCATATGATTCAGAGACTGCATTTCATGATTCTTTCTCATGGTTTCTATGTTTCAGATCATACATTCAAAAATTATTTATATTATTAGTTTATTATTTGCTAAATTTTGTAAATAAACCACCTACAGTTCTAAATTTTTTTGTTTTTGTTTTTCGGTGCTATATAATCGTCAATAATCGTTAAATCAAGCTGCAATACTACAAACTGGTTTTTTTTCCATCGTCAATTCTCTCTCTTGTTCCCTTCAATTCAACAAACAAGAAAGAAAAAAAAAACGTTGAAAATTGACAAAACCCCTGTATCCACCCTCTTTCTAAAAATAAAAATAAAAAAACAGAACCCAACATCTATATATATATCCATCTCGCTCTTATACATTATTACCAAACAATAAAATTTCTCACCCTCTCTTATTCTAGGTCACCTTTGTTACAAAACTAAACACTACCCCTAATTGGACATATATGTATATATTATATGTTCGAAAATACCTGGGGAATATTTCGAATTTATATTATAGAAGAGAGAAAAACGGTTATAACAACAACAACAACAGTTGTCACAAGAAAAAAATAGAGAATTGTAACCAAAATATTTATACCAGATGGTCATAAATCAATTTGATTTTTCGACGAAATATTGAAAGAAAAACGAGACCTGGTACAATTCGTTCCGACACAGATCTTTACCTATCGAAACACATGTCCAAAAATATATGAATAATAAAAATAAAAAATAGAATTCTTGAAAATTTTCACAATTGTACCATTGTAAGATTAAGGCTAACGCATACTCGATTTGGCGCACTTAAGGTATATCTACATATTGATTTGTGTAATAAATCCGCTTCCTTGATTATTTTTGATTTATTTAAAAATAGTTATGGAATAGTGTGTTGGTGGTGGTTATCTTACCCTGGCCCCGTTTGTCTATATGACGATTGATAAGTAGATTGTCCCTGTTTCAGATTATTTCCGTAATTTGGATTACCAGCAGCAGGTGCCGGGCCACCCGAGAAGCCTCCGTGAGGGCCCGACTGGGTGGACGTGGTGACTCCCCACACTGTGGTCACAACTGACAATTGCTGTTGGGCCGTGGCGCCCGCTGGCGACCAGTCCCTATAAAAACCATGCTTGTTTCAAAACTTATACACACACACAAAACATTTATATCAAACACAAATCAAGATATGGAAATTGATAGAGATAGATAGATTTGATAGATGAAGAGAAAATTCTCTCTCATCTACCACGTGGTGATTAGTCAATCTGCACAACGTTTATGTGTCGCACGCTGCATAATTTCATGTTTATTATTATCATACAGCACGCGCGTCAATCAAATAAATTCCAAAATGTAGAAGAAAAAAATCACTATGAACTGATTGATCCAACCACCGGGGTCTCACTTAGCAATAATAACCAAACAATAAAGCAATTTTCATTGATAAAAAATATTTTTTCTACACTTTTCACAATTTTTTTTTTTTTCGGATTTTTTCAACCACAATTTCTATTTTTAACGACACCACAAGGGACACTAGAAATTTGGAAAAATCACACAATACTCCACAATTATCACTGGTATTTTTTCTCAATGAAAATCACTTGAAATTTCGATGGTTGGATCAATGATGTTTAGATTTCCCCAAAAATTTCTATACCTGTAGGAAGTATAACCCAGCATTTGAGGGTAAACATAAAGATAGTCAATTTATTGGTCACTCGCTTCAAATAATAACCATTATAATATTAATTAGAGTAGAAGTTTTTATTCATTAAAAAAAACTTTCAAAAAAGAAAAATTAATAACGCTCTATTACTAAAAACAACACTCAATATACACAACAACAACAACAACAACAAACAACACTCTTTTTCTCTATATAAGTTCTAAAGTTGTTCCTCTAATGTATCTATCGTATTGAGAGGCTTGCACTCGACAAAACGCGACGTTCAACTGTGTCTATCCGACTATGAGAGAGAAACAACGGCACGTAGTCATACTACTCAACATTTTTTGGAGAGGGGCTCAGGGGAAGTTGACCCGAGCTCATTCTCCTCCATACCATGCGGCCACAATATCGGTTATAGCTAGCGCTGTTGCCAACTCTACTACGACCGATACCGTGGGTGGATTTCTATATATACATATATATATCTATATATTATATATATATATAGCTCTTTATCTATTACATATAATGCCATCTCATTCTATACAC
>JAZBGX010000921.1:0-23298 GCA_037414775.1 Zonitis immaculata | reverse complement strand
GCTGTTGTCTCTTTCCCGCACAGTTGGCCTCCTCTCCTATGACGCTCCTTGTGGCAATTTTAGTAACTAAATTCTTACAACGTAAGTGTTTCCCTCTACCAATGATAGTAAGATAGCAGTGTCAAGACCTGTCTATAAGACCGTGGTGCCTCCGAACTTTGCATTGCGTCTTTCCAAAACATTCTGGTATACCCTCTATCTTCCTATCTCGCTCTCTCTCGCGCTCTATCTTTCTCTATCTATCTCTCTCCCTATAAACTTTTTCTTGTTTCGCTCTCTCCATCACCATTTCTACAACTCTCTCCCTCTTTCTCGTCATATCTTTCTATTTTTGCCTCTTTTCATCTCTCTTACTCAGCTTCTTTACCTCTATCTGCCTCAGTTTCTCTATCTCTGTCTCATCACCCTCACTTTTTCTCATATTTTATTCATCTCTATCTATCTCTTTTTTATAGTAAATTTTCTCTCATTCTATTTAATTTTTTTTAATAAATGTGGAAACATTTGTATTCAAAATACATTTACCTTTGTGATTTCACCATAAGTCATTGGATAGAAATATTGAATGGGATGTGGATCATTTGGGAATTGTTCATTAGTTTCAGATACTCGTTCGCCATGTCTAAAAATCTAATTTATACATAAATTTCCCAATAATTATCTATTCGTAAAAATTCATAATACTCACTAGAAATACTAATTGAAGTTCAGTTTGATCATAATCAATATTCCGATTCAATTCAGCATTATTGTAGAAATACAATAATTGGAAAAAAATTATTATCAATGATTTATTCATCTTTTACTGTTGAATAGTTTTTGAGGTTAATTTGTGTTGTGTTTTGGGGCCTTCAATGGACTTTCAACAGTTTAGATCATTCAATTTCAAAATAAGAAGATGACTCTATTCAAACACACACAACATCAAGTGATAATAATTTATTTTATTATTAAATTTGGAATTACGATTTGATTTCATTTTCGGAATAAGTTATGAAACCAATTATAATTTAATGTATTCTCGAATCTTTAAATTTGATTCAAAATTAAAATTATAATCAGTTAGACAAGAGTTAATTCCATATTTTCAGTTTCAATCGAAAACATTCTGCGAGTCTTAACTGACATTTTCAATATTATTAATTTAATTATTAATAAAACTCCCAATCAAAAATAATTCTATAAGTATACTTAAGTATGGAAATAAATTCTAATACAGTCAAGGTAAATTTGTAGCAATTAATTAATCGAATTGTTATATCAGTTTGACTTTAGATTAGAAGAACCCAAAACAAAACAAAAAATTTATTGATAAAAATTTAATTAATTCCGAATTGCACAATTGATAAGAAAACCGAATGGAATTACTATAAAGTCAAAAATTCTTATCGTTATTTATGAAATTGTCAATCAAAAGTAATTTGTATTACTCGTCCGTACGAAAAGTACCACGTTGCAAGATCAGCGGAAATTATTATATGATGTAATTATAGGAGAAAAAAATCTTTAACTTTAAAATTATCAATATAGATTTAGAGTAGTGTACTGAGAAAATGATCGAGAAGCTGAGAGAGAGATTGATAGAGATAGAGGAACTGTATCAAATAAAGGAGAGAGATATTTTGGCCGATATGGAGAAATAGTGATCGAGAGATATCGAAACAGGAAGATAGAGAAAGAGAGGTGATCGAAGGAGAGAGAAAATATGGTGAGAGCGACGGAGAGTTGTGAGAGTAAAATTAAGAGCGATATAAAAGAGAGGGAGGAAATAGAGAGAGAGAAAGGCGTTAGAAGGGTAGATAGAAGAAAATAAAGAGTGAGAGTGGGGGAGCAAGGCAGAGAGAAAGAGATAGTGTGTGCGTGGGAGGCATTTAGATAGGGAGAAAGAGACAATATGGAGAGATAGATAGACAAGTGAGATATAGGGTGAGAGATGATTTTCTCCCTTATTATAAGCGTTTAAAAATTAATTACGTGGTACTTTTTAAATAAGATTTTAAAAAAGGCGCCTACTCAGAGCGGTCCTATAGGATGGTCCTTACAATCAAATCTGCTACTGAATACAACTATAGGAAGTGAAATCCGTCTAATTGGAATCATTTAGGATGGATTTCACGCTCTTCGAAGCGGGCGGGCAACATAAATCTAGTTATTTTCTAATTATCTTATCAAAAATAGTTCAGTTTATTTATCAGAATAAATGATATTCTTGGAACTTTGTCCGAATGTTACTTTAACCTTTGATTGAAATGAAAATCCAAGAATTTTCTTTATTTTTATATAAAATCTGATGAAATAACACAAAATATGAAATTTTCTTCAATTTTCCATCTAATTATACTTTAATATCAAATCGTAACACCTGGGTAATTGTATAGTCCCACATAATATGCTGGTATGTGTGTGTTATTTGGTTCAAAAACAAATTAATGTAATATCATAATCATGTCTTGAATAAAGATACGCATGAATTTTCTCATTTGTAACATTGTAAGATACTGAATATTCGATTTTGTTGTTTAGAATTTCAAACATACGAGGGTTGATCCAAAAATCGTATAAATAAACTCTCATATTTTGGCACGAAGTTGAAGTCATCATCTCATACGGCAGTGTTGAGAAGATCGTCAGCGACGAACTTCACAATAGGTGTCCGCGTTGAGATTTCCGGTATTTTTTACTCGATTTGCAATAACGGAGAAAAACTGCATCCATCACTTTGATTAATGAGACTAAACAGCACTCAATGATCTGGAAATGACAGCGCTTGCAGTCACGGAAGGAAATCAAAGTCGCAAGCTCTATCCAAAAAGATTATAGAACGTCTGTTTTGTACGAAAGGCAGTCACTATAACAGGCTTTTGATATGCTGACCAAATAAAAATATTTTAGAGACCATCGACGAAAAAAGGTGAGGCAACTGCGAGACAACACACGCATATAAAACCAAAGTTTGAATGGCTCTCACTCAATGAGCGAGATTTGAGTAACAGTCAGGTCTAGCTCTCAATGGATTTTCTGTAGTAGCTCAGGGGCATGATAAGAATTACGTATCGATTAAACTTAAAAAAAATCTGCAAATATTGAAATTTCAGTTTCAGGATTCAATGCAATTATAGCGAAATTCATGAAAGTAATTTGAAATTATTGTAATATTTATAGAATTTCAATTGTTTTTTTTTTTTTGTTTTTTTTATTTCATATTGTTTCTATAACGATGGTAAAAACTTGTAATTTTTCGAAATGAATTCGAAATATTTGATAATGATTGAGCTGGCTCTGATGAAATTTAATTAAATAAAACGAACTATTTTGTAATTTGTTTATATTGGAAATTTCTTATAAAATGCGAATAAACTTTTTGTGTTGGAATCAAAATTGATTTTTTTTTTGTTTTGTTTCTAAAACAAGATCAAAACAAAATAAATAGATAAAAATGTATAAATAAAGGCTAAAGGTAAAGCGTACATTGAAAAAAAAAATATATGTATTTGTCTCTCGATTGATTAGCGAAAAAATCAGCTGCAAAAGTTATTTATTCATAATAATAATAATAATAATAATTCCGCTTTATTAAATTCTTATTTATAAACATACACATATAGCAATTTCAATGATATAATTACGAATTATAATAACAAAGTCTGTATAAGTTTTAATTTCGCATTAATAAAGGTCACGAAAGTTGAATTTTTTGAAAGAAAGTACGTCTTAATTTCAATGTAGTTAACCTCATGCTAATTATTTTATCAATTAAATGAGTGAATAATAAATTATAGATTAATCGAAAAAATATTATTGATATATCAATATTTATTATAAATCGTTGACGGATATGTAAGGCTACGTGCCCAATTTTGGAACAAATCAAATTGTAGTCCTATATGCTTTTATTCGAATACGGACCATGAACAGATCATTCATTTGTTTCTAATGTACTTATAATATCACTGATTGATGATGTCAGATGTCACTTCAGTACTATCATACAAAAAATGATTGACAATGGTGTAACAAGGACGTGACGAAAGAGGCACTCGCCACGGGCCCACTTGGGCTTAAGGTGCAAAATAAGGCATATAATACCGACTCGATTGAGAGTAGCTTTTGTCTTTTAAAAGAAGAACCGTCCTTAATTTATCGTAGTATGAGACAAGTGAGCGGCACATTTCAGTGTTAATAGTGCAGTTTGGCAATGTATTCACTAACAGACGTTTCTTTAGATGCGTGGTACTCTAAGGCTCGCATATACGTCCATTCTTAAAAAAAACCACTGTCCTGTCCGTTTTACGTCACCTGACTAATTCGTCAATATCTAATTAGATTGATACAAGCGCTCTATTCCTTATACTCCTAGCTCAAGCTCTCATGAGGCAACTCACAATAAGTTTGAGTTGTTACTAGAGAACGGACTTTTAGAATACCGAGCATCTGACAGATGGGTAGGAAATTTTTGATTTTCTCCTTAACTTGTTCCAAGGAACTTCCAATATTATGGCTAAACTGTAGGATTTACACAAAACTGGATTGTGCCGCTCGCTTTTGTTTGAGTGTACGAGGTGATAATGTAAGTTGCATTGAAATGACTTTACTGGTCAGTATTGAGTTACATCCTGACACAAGTTAGACACTATTACCACAAACGCTTAATATCCCCGTTACAGCACTAATAATTGAGGCTAATTACTCAAAATTCTTTGAAACAACACTGAGCGTATACGAATTTTTTTTGTATCTCTTCCAATAGTTGAATCTCTGCAGATGCAGTACTATTGTCCTCTCAAAAAAAAAAAACATACAACACTTGTTTTGTGGCTTAACAAAAGTCAGTATCAATGAATTAATTAACAAGAAGTCTTATTATTTTTTTTTCTTGACTCAAAGTTTGTTTGAGAAACTACATTTTTTTGCAGTTCATACTCATAATTGAAATGATGAATAATTTGTTTAATCAATAAATATAATCAGTATATTGATTTTTTTTTTTTGTGAAATGTGGCGCAATTATATTTATAACTTGAAATTAATTATTTTATCATCAATAAAATATTATTTTTAGCTTTACTTGGAGATATTGGATTTTTTTTTTAAATATTTCATGAATAATAATTTGATACAAGTAGGGAATTATAATAACAACAATATTTCGATAGTAACTCTAAAATTACATAATAATACAATATTATATAGTTAACTCTCCAATTACGGACAGCCCCCATTGACGGACACCTCTCTAGTACGGATAGATTTCATGTGACGTTGAATATGTCTCATACTTTTCAATGTATTAGTTTTTCCTATATGGACACTGTCTCTTATACGGACGCGAACATTGTAAAAAAGTTCTCTCTTTAAAGGACACAAGTTCGCTTTAGACGGACTTGTTTTACTTAACTTCTCCCTTACGCGGACGCCTACATAACTATGAATTCAAACATAATCTTTTTCATAGAGGCAAATACGCAATTAAAGAATTTACTTGTCAGTATTTAATGTATTAGTTCCATTATTTATCATTAGGTCACTCTTGGGTGGACACCTCCCCTAGACGGACAAAATTTTTGACAACCGCTGCTGTCCGTCTAAGCGAGAGTTTACTGTATTTATTAATATTGTTTAATTTTAAAGAACAATAGATTATCTATCAATGGCCTATAGAAAAAAAAAAAACAATAGCCTTATCCTTATCATAGTATTCCAACAATTTTACTCTCTTTCGTTTATTTCTATTATTTTTTTTACTCTCATTGTCATGGTAAATATGAAATGATTGACACACCCTCTCGTTACTGCCTTATAGCTTACTCTTCATTTTTACTTGCTTATTAGAACCTTTCTTCAGTCTTAATTGTCTTCATCTTCTTCTTGTCATCCCAGACGAATTCTCAACGTTCAAATTAAATACGACCAAGCTTTGGAAAAAGGACTCCTCAAAAGACTCATATTTCCAACTTGTTCCAAATATAAAGGAAAATCACCTCACATTCGGCCTTCCTGATGAAGTGTACAAAAAGGATACATGTACGTAAGTCTTAGAACTATGAATTTCACCTTTTATCATTGGTCATTGGTCTCATATTAACTGCCCCAACTATCCGATTTTCCCTAAAGTCAATTAAGATCTAACAAAGTTTGGATTATTTACCAAGATTACCGTATCGTCGGCATAATTTAGGTTATTTATGATTGTACAGTTCACACCAACTCCGCCTCTCAAGTCACTATGTGCCTACTATATCTAACAAATTGTTTCCACCCTTTCATATCTCAGCTATATCTATGTCTAAGGACTAAAAATAAAGTGTCACTCAGCACTCAGGTATGGTATGATGGCGAAATATGAGTAATAAATGCATATATCGATTGTTTCAACGTTCAAATGTTATTGTGTAAGAACACCTTTAGCTACTTTAATTTGAACAATCGCAATAATGATCATAATGTGAAGAAATAATTTTCCGTTGATTTACTAATAATTCCAAAAATAAAACATCTACATGCAAGCCCATTAACATAAAGCACAATGTCATGGGACAGCATGGCGTGGGAATTTTGCACCCCTGCAGGATTACGCAGAAACATTTTCCTCATACAAGGAAACGAATAAAATTAGAATTGGATGAAACGCATTTCTTGGCTAGTGAACAACAAAGCTGGAGAGCTTTGGAAAATTCGCTCAATCCAAGCAATTCCGCATCATATGTGCAAATTTCAGATGTTTACCTATGTAAATACGTTAAATTTTGGGGGTGGCGGTAAAACTTGGACGACCCTGTATACGAAATTTTTTTGTTCGCTTTAATTGAAAAATCTGTTAAACTTTTCTCATTATTTGTTCAAGTTTTATTCAAATCAACAACTCAACATTGCACACTCTAGATTTATAACATTGTTATTAATTAATTAATTAATCAATAATTACATATAACTAAATAGCAATCAAATATAACTAATTGCTTTTATTAGCCTGGTTTTTTCCTTTGGAATTGATGAAATAAAGGAATAACAGCCTCTAATCAGGTGTTATTATACCAAAAATCATACTGTTGAGGTAATTTATTGATTACTAATTAATAAATCAATGTTGATAAAGCTGATTCGATTATTTTTTTTTTATATCGAATGATATTTTCCAATTCGATAATAAAAGCTCACGTTTTATTTCGATTCCTTTATCGACAATATACGCGAGTGGTTTTGTTAAATATAGAAATTTTTGAAACTTTATCACGTGTCTTTCAATATTTCCCAACAAATTATAGAATTTATAATAATTTCAGTTAGTGATAAATTATTGATATCACGTTTATCGACTATACAACTAGACTCGTATCAATTTTTCTATGTTTAATTATAGATTTTTCTATTTCAAAACTATATTTAATCAATTAACAAAAAAAATAATTAATTTTATAATCATTAAATAAACAGCTGACCGACCGCAAATCATCATCTATTCAATTGATAAATTTATTTTAAAAGAAATAATATATATAAGATGAAGTCAGAGTTCAAAAAATCAGTCATCATTAAGAAAATGAAGCTACAACAATTATTAGTAACAATTAGTTTGTTGTTAATTATTGTTGTTGATGGATATCGAATCAACGATGATACTTTAGAATTGGTGCATGTTGTAAGTTTTGCGTTCATTGTTTTTATTTGTTTTTTAATTATAATTATAATTTTGATTACAGTTATTTCGACATGGCGATCGTACACCTGACCGTCAAGTCATTTATCCAAATGATCCCCATATTAATTACACTTACCATCCAGTCGGCTATGGACAATTAACAAATGTAAATAAAAAAAAAACACTATCGTAATTATAATAAACAACAATAATTTAATTTAAAGGCTGGAAAACGGAAGGAATATCTACTAGGTAAAGCTCTCCATAAACGTTACAATAAGTTTTTGGGTAATTACAATATACAAACGGTAGATGCCCGTTGTACCGATTATAACCGTACGAAAATGTCATTGCAATTAGTTTTGGCATCATTATTTCCACCACAAGATGAATTAGTTTGGGAGAAAAGATTGAAATGGCAACCAGTACCGTTCAATTATTGGACAGTAGATGTTGATCACGTAATCATTAATTTAATTATGTGATTAATTAATTAATTAATTAATTAATTGATTTATATTGTTTTAGGTTTTAGGTGATCCTTATAAGAATTGTCCATTATATAAGAAATTATATTTAGAGTTTGTTAATTCGCAAGATGGTCGTAATCTTTATAGAAATTTTTCGAATATTAGCGAATTTTTAACCAATAACACCGGTTATGAAATAACATCGAAACGATTAGCCGAATTATATTTCACACTAACAACTGAGGTAGTTATTTTTTTTTTTTGTTTTATTATAAATTTTACATGAATTAATTTTTCAATTAAAATTTCAAGAGTGAAAATGGTTTACCATTACCATCATGGACGAAATCGATATTTCCACAAATTGTACGTGAATTTGCTATACTCGATTATTATTCATCAACAGCTACCGAACAATTACGTAAACTATCATCTGGATTTCTATTGAAAAAATTAATTGACGATACACGTAATAAAATACGTAAAACTGATTTATATACGAAAATGTATTTATATTCAGCACATGAATACAATTTGGCTTATTTACTAAGATATTTAGGTATCTATGAGCCGCACGTACCACCATATGGGGCTTACATACTTGTCGAAATACATAATATCAATGGGATTCGAGGCGTTAAAGTAAATTAACTGAGAAATATTTTTTATTAGATAATTCTATTTTATTTTTTTATTTTTTTTTTAGATATTCTATCAGGATTACGTAACAGAGAAACCGAGACGATTTAAATTGCGGAATTGCGAGAATTTTTGTCGTTTCGAAAAATTTGCTAGTTTATTTAAAAAACTACTACCAACAGATGATGACGAATGTTTCATTCAATTATAATAATTAATAATATTTATTATTTTATATATTTTTTTTAATATCTATAATCTTTTATAATAAAAGTGTTTCTAAATAATAAATTTTATTATTATTATTATCATTATACAGGCTGTTCGTTTTCAACCTACGCCTCAGACGTATCTCGAGACTCAATTAGAGTATAGTTTTGAAATTTTGGTCAGATCAGTTTTCGGAAAGCATCTACCTTTGACAAAAAAAGTAAATTACTCAAAGTCAATACAGCTTTTCGACCGGCCAGTACTTTCAGAGCGAGTCAAATGACAAACGCTCGGGAAACTTAATGTCGTGTCTCCATTTGCCTTGGAAATGGACAACGTAGACGCTATTCTGAGGGAAAGGCGAAAACAGTCAACATTTCTCGAAAACGACCAAGATTTAGCAAAGGATGTGTAATTCAAAATGCCATAATACTCTAATTAGGTCTTGAGATACGTCTAGAAGGCTAGGTTGAAAACAAACACCCGGTAAACAGTTGTTTAATTAAATAGGCGCATCTAACAAGAACCATTTCGTTCTAGCATCAACTGCATTTCTACGTACTAATCGTTTTCGATCATCCAAACATTTACCTAATTCGATTAAAATAAATGTTTTATGTTGTATTAATTTATATGTCGGATAGATTGTTATTTTTTCTAAACAATTCAATGACAATATACGGATTTTCTGTAAATTTTCAAATTATTAGAATTAATAATAGAAGAATTTCAATTAATTTGTTACCATTGATGATTTGTATGTTGTAAGTTTGATGAGTCTTTTTAACAAACCATCTAAATTAGTTTCAATACATTGTTGTTTATCGATTATAAAGTCGTAAATTATTGTTAAAATTATCTCAAGAATTTCGGAATTATTACAATAATCCAAACATAACATTATCAATCTGACGATCTAAAAATAATTACCCCATTTATATATTTTCTTTATCAACTTACTAACCAAGTGTGCCTCTCGATGATGAAGCCCCAACTATTCAAAGCAAAACTGTTTTTCGATAAATCCGGCATGTCACAAATTAATATTCAATATACCAAATTCAATAGAACACCCCTGACTTAAATTAAAGAATTTTGCCACAATTTACCATTTTAAATGATAAGAATCATAATTGCCATGAAACAAAAGATGACCGTTTCAAAAGCAACTGTTTAACAACGATAATTATTATGTACAATTGGGGTTAAACAAATCCACATTTTGAAATTTTAAGGATAACGAATATTAATTTATTACCGTCCTGTAGAATAATTTCAAGAAAATATCCATCTTCTGATAACATCCTGCTATCAACCGATATCTATTATTAGAGATGCATTGAACAATATCTTCTATTGAAATTTACTGTAGAACTCAAACAGTTATTTCCGGTAATAACCGGGATTTTTATCAGGTTCTCTCTAAACAGTTGAGGTTCCATCACCGAAACACACACTTTATTGTCATATCTAAGGCTTGTACGGTGAAGAAAGGCCACTATGAGGACAGCCTGATTTCGATCCCATTGTTTTCAGTCCATGTTCGTTCGATTTCTGGATAAATAAATGTGCCGATCAATTAATTCATTTAATGGCATTATTACCGAATAGTTAGTTTTTTTTTTACTGCTTTTCTAGTTTTATATTATCTGGCCTTATTGCAATCGAGTGAGATAATCCAGCCTATATCCTCCCAATACTGTACAAGCCTTAGTATGATAAAAATTCTTACTTTTGGGAATTGTTGTAGAATTGCAATTCTCGGAGCGTGTTCTAATAAATATCCTAATCCTATTAAATACGATTCATTATCTTTTTCATAATTCTCTACCAATTTATTGCTAACGATTAGGAAAAATTTCTGACGATACAGCAACCTAAAAAATAAATTGTTGAAGAAATAATAATTAAAAATTAATCAACATAATTGCGACACTTGTTCGAATAAAAAACTACCCGAACGAAAGAAGTTATAAAATTGAAGATTTTACTATTGTAAGTTTTTCAAAAGTACGATATATGTATGTCAAGTGTTTTACTGGTTACATAAATATCAAAAGAAACTCTAAAATCTTATAGTAGCACCTTTTAAAAGCTATAAAATCCTCAATAGCGTATTTATTACCAATTGACGTTGAACTATTTTAAAACTATAAGTATACAGGATGTTCCATTGGTCGCTTGCCTCGTGTAGGGCTTATTGTGCTCGGTCAAGGGAGTGAAAGCGAGGCACTTGTTGTTTGTTTTTGTTTTTACTCTCTTCATACAACGAGTTATAGACGAGACAAACGCCTGGTGGAGGAACACTCTGTACAAACCTATTACTAGACAAAAGCTCTAAAATTCGTACAATTCAACAAAATTATATGGGCATTATAAAGTTATAGCATTTAGTTTATAGTTGCGAATTCAACACCATCTTCTCTTCAAAAATGGTTTTACTCTTACGATTGTCTTAAGTTAATTTTACTTACATCCTATTGCAGTAACTTTTTATACTTAAACTATCATAATTATCATTCATTATAATCCGGAAACTTTCTACACTATTCGGTTGTATTTTCAAATATTCCATTAACTATAAAAATAAAATAATTTTTTTTTCGCTACAAATAGATAAAGAAAAATACAAACTTTATCGATGAAACTATTGGCAAATTGATGATTTCGTACAACTAGAGCTTTCGTTATCCATGCTAATAATAAATAATCATTTGAATGATTACTAAATTTATTTAAATAATTCTCTAATTCATCCTCTTGGCATTTATTCAACAAATTTGCTAAAAGTTGATACGATTTATTACGAACAAAATCATCATTATTGTTCACAAATATAATTAAATCATTGAAAATTTGTTCGTATGGTAATAAAAGATTTCTTTGAATTCGACTTAAAATCCCATCCAAAAAAACAATATAGACGACTTCATGATTCCTTAAATTGGAAATTTTTGGTAATATCGTCTGAATTATAGACTGTTGTTGTTGTTTTGATTGTAATCCAATAATTGATTTAATAGTAAATCCTAAATTTTCACAAGTTTCTCTAGAATCGAAATTATTTCGGTTATTTTCAATCCAATTCAATAATATTTCTATAATACGTCGTTCGTATAGAATTTTACGAATCTCGAAATTATCCTCGAAAGTTTCTAATAATTTTCTTAAATAATTTAATGTAATTATTGCAATTTCTTGGTTATTGTTTAAATTATTTACAAAACAATCAATAACAAAATCACGAAATTTCTCCAATATAACAATTCGACATAGAGCTTCCAAATATAATCCAATCGACTCATTATCAATAATTACAATATTTATAAGAACTTGATCATAAATTTCATCTGGATAATTCATAGATAATTTCTCGAAACAATCAAGAATCGATTTGCGTACTTCTAAATTTTGTTGAATTACTAGAATTTTTTGTAAATTCAAATAAATCGAGTTTCGTACATCTGTCGGTAGAATCACAACAATTTCCATTAAACATTCCCAACCAATTCTACGCAAATCATTATTTTCGTCAATTGAAGCTTTCAAACATAACAAAGGTATTTGTTTCAAATCATCTAATAAATCGTAATTATTCAAATTGATTGTTAAGAAATTTGTTAGAATTCTCAATAATTGTATTTGTTGTTCGATATTTGTTGTTATATTTAATGTATTGATCAAAATCGGTAATATCTCTTCAATAATAAACTTTGATGAAAATTCCGAAGCTTTCGTTAAATTTATAAACAATTTCGTTGATGGTAGGAATAATTTTGAGTTTGGTAATAAATTCCCTTTAACTGTATCGCAAATATCTTTTAAAATCGACCCACAAAATTGTTGATTTATCGATAATTTTCTAATAACCGTTGTTAATGTTTCCAAACATTGATTTTCTAATTCTTGATTAGTATTTAGTAGTAATTCTTTATGTATTAATGACCAAATTGCTCTTGAATGTTCAATGTAACTATCAACGTCGAATTTTTCACAACCAAATTGCTAGAATTATTAATATTTTAGATAGAAATTTCTCGAAACAATTACGAAACTAACCAATAATTGTAACGAATCTAATTTGGCGATTTGTAGTGAAGATTCCAATTTTTCTAAAGCTAAACTTATACAAAGGCTAGAAAATTCTGGTATTGCACAAAGACACGGTAATAGAGCTTTAGCTAAATCTTCTCTTGTAATATTCTGAAAGAATTGATTGATGAGATTAATTGATAATTTCAAATAATTGGAATTTACGTTAGAATCTTGTGGTGGTGCTTTAAAATCGACCGGAAAATAACAAGCAACCGTTTCGAATGCTTCCTCAACTAAATGTCCAAGATTAACAATTTGTACAAATTTCGGAAACCATGAAAATAAATATATCAAATTTTTTGGATCACGTTCACCATCAATAGCCGATAATATTCCATAAACATAATCCAAACCCATACTACACATTTCTTCAAGTACACCAACAAAAATTCAATAAAATTAAATATTAATAGACGCAAAATATTTACCAGTAGGTCGACTTGTTAGAGATTTATCGAAAATTTGATAAACAACATAACGTATTTGTTGTTGCTGTTGTTGGCATGAAACATTTTGGAATAATGATTGGAGAATTTGTGTTAAAGCACCATCTGGTAACTGTTTGAAATTGAGTAATGCTAAAATACCATGGAAAATTGCTGCATAAATTTGATGATGATCTTTTAAACGATCTGTATAGAAATTTGTTATAAAATTAAGTTGTTTTAAATTCAATTGATTCGTATCAATTCCTTCAAGTACATTCGATAAGATCCATGTACCTAATTCACGATTATTTGGTGATTGATCGGTTAATAACGAACCTAAATTTTCAACCAACTGAAGAATATTCAAAGTGCCTGAATTTATCTCTAAAAAAATGAAAAGGTTGGAATGACTTGATTTGAAAATAAAATTATGATTACTCTGTGATAATTCCGAACATTTCTTAGCAAATTCAGCGTCGTTTTGATTTAATTTCTTCAATTCTTCTATAATATCCATTATATTATAAAATGCGGACCAACATAACCTAACCTAACATTTATATTTTTTCGCACAATGTTACCCTTACATCATACAAAAAACCCTAGACGATAATTACTATTTTCTAATATAAATGGATATTTATAGCATTTCGTCTAATGGAATTAACAATTTTAAATGCAATTACACTTAATATAATCAAATTTAGTGAATATCAACCAATATCAACTAAATTTACGACATTTTTCTCATAATTTTTATATTGTAAAATTGGTGAGCCTGATAGTCTGAATTTCTAACCTCAATCGTCAATGTTTTGTCATTTTAAATAACAACAATTATATTTTTTGTTGGGAAATAATAATGAATAAAGCTGAATTAGAAGGAACGGCACATCTATTAGACGAACTTGATAGTATGACTTTTGTTTTACTTTTCAAAAGAGTTAAAAAGTAAAAATTTGCTGTATTTTTTTTTAGAAAAATTGATGGTTTTATTGCGAGATGGTAGAACATTAATCGGTTATTTACGTAGTGTTGATCAATTTGCAAATTTAGTTTTACATCGGACAATAGAACGTATCCATGTTGGTAAAGAATATGGTGATATACCTAGAGGTGTATTTATTGTACGAGGTGAAAATGTTGTACTGTTAGGAGAAATTGTAAGTGTCGCTTTATTAATAAAATAATAATGATAATAATAGGAATAATTTATCAGGACGCTGAAAGGGAATCCGAACTGCCATTAACTGAAGTTTCAGTTGATGAAATTTTAGATGCTCAACGACAAGAACAAGAATTGAAACAAGAACAACAAAAATTAGTATCGAAAGCATTAAAAGAACGTGGAGTACATTTAATGCCTGATTTAACCCATGATGATATGTTTTAAAAAATAAAAACGAAATTGCTACTAAGGTAATATTAAGGATAATTGTAATTTATTTGGTTTTCTATCTATTAAAACAAAAAAATTATAAATATTTGGTAGTAAATACTTAAAATGAAGTCTCAAAAATAATTGCTTGACCATTTTCATCAAATTGTTTTGGTTTTAATATCAACTCCTTCTCACAATCGTCATCATCTTCATTTATTATATCACCATCTAAACATTTCTTTAATGATTCGGATAACTTATTGTCACTTAAATTATTGAAATCATTTGAATTAAAATCATCAGTACGACTTAGAAAACTTGAATCTGTAGCTGGTGTTGTTGTTGATGATGATGATACTGTTAACATACTACGACTTTCTAAATAATCGCGGAATTGATCAGTCAATGATCGATTGTTTGTTGAATCGATTTCCTCATTTTCTATCAAACTTTCCATTTCTGTTGTGGTTGTTGTTGTTGTTGTTGGAGTTGTTTCCATTTTAGATAATGTATTGATATTTGTATGTGATATTAATAAGACTGGTTTACGACTTCTTGGCGTCATCATTGTTTCCTTTAAAGCAATATTCGATTAATTTTAAAGCAATTGTAGAAGAAAATTTTGGAACATTGTTGCAACAACATAGAAAGTCATGCAAAATAGATAGAATAATAAAAGTTATAGATAACCACCCAACACCAATCAATATCTACACATTTTACCTGCATAGCTCTGGTCATTCTTTGTGTAGATCTAGTAATTGGTGACATTGATTTACGTTTTTGTCCATCCGGTGTATGATAAACAAAATCTGTATGTTTTTTATGGAAGACTTTAGTAGCTGCTGAAGCACAACATGATGGTGTACTGCTTGTTAAAACTATATTTGGAGAATCTAAATTTTCTTTATTACTATTATTATCACCATCATCTATGATCATTTCAGGATTGTTTTCATTAGTTTTTAATGAATTGTCATTAGAGCTCTGTTCAGTACTGGAATTACAATTTGTACAAAATAGACGTGCACGTGCTGTTGTTGTTGTTAGTGGTGTTGTAGATCCCGGTGTCTGTAATTTTTAATATTTTGTTTTGGTTTTTTTTTTGTGGAAAAATTAATAAAAAACCAGAGAAGAAATTAAGAACAATCACACAAGAATCAAGCATAAGAGAATAAATCAATTTTGAATCACTTACATCATTCGCATTTTTCATATTAATAACTTTTTTCACATTCCTATGGAAAATGTGTTTTTTAATTGAATCCCCTAAACTTTTATTACGTTGTTGTTGTTGTTGTCCACTTCTTATAACTTGCAATGGAGTACCGTGACCGTTTTCACGATTGAACTGTTTAACTAATTTACGTTTTTTCGATGATTCTGGTAAACTTTGTATGTAAGCATACAATTGTGCCAATGCCGTTTCTGTTGTATTAATTTGATTTTCTTTAGCTGTACGTTCTTGATCGATAAATGTATAAACTGTATTGGCAGCATTTTGATCATTTATATTCGATTCGTTTAGTTGTTGTTGTAATAATTTACGTTTTTCATAGCGTGCACGAAAATCAACAATTAAACGTTGCGGTATACGAAATAAATCTTTACAATTTGTTATCATAAATGCAATAATATTATATAATGTTGTTGAATCTTGATGTAATTGTTCTGGTGTTAATTTACGTGGACATATTAAATGCGGTGTAAATAATTTCGCTAAATTATCAGCATTCATACGATTAGATGTTGCATACGAACATGTTAGATTCAATAAATCTAGAATATCTTTTAATAATATCTTATTCTCTGTTGGTAATAATAAAAGTAATAATTGTAAAGCTATCAGTAATTTTGTTGAATTATCATTATTTGCAGGCATTCCACATAATTCTATGGAAATAAATCAATAAATATATTTAGAAGAATGTAGAGAATTTAATTATTTACCAGCAATTTGGCAATAAGCCGGATAATAAGCTTCAGTTAATAATGGATCAGGTAAATCGGCTAGAAAGCCTTTTAAAACTGACGCACAATCATGTACTGTATAATTTCCATTTTCTAATTCTAAAGTTATACCTTGATTCAATAAATTCCTTAATTCTTGTTGACGAGTTAATGAACCCGTACGACGAAAGATACCTTCAATTTTTAAATCTAGAAACAATTTTTTTTTTTTTTTAGACAAATATGTATAGAGAAATATAAACTAGATTTACTTTCTTCTTTCTTAAGGTATTCGATTAATTGATAAATTTGGCAAATTCCTTCTTGTGTTAAAGGAACACCATCCATTACACCTTTCGATTTACTTCTCTTATTATTAAATGGAACTAATGACCATTTCTTCGATTTATTTTTATCTGATAAATATTCATTTCTAACAATATCAAAGCAAAAAAATAATTTCAAATTGTAAACAATATAAATAAATTAAATAATAAACTTACTCATCTGTATTTAAATCTAAAACAAATGAAAGATGCATACGAACAAGTATATGGAATTGTTCATTGAATTCCCTTTTAAATTTCTCGGCTAAACCTTCACCATCTAAATCACTCATTTTTCGTTAACAATTAATTCATGAAAACAAATTATAAAATATTTAAGAAACAATTTCAAGTTGTAAACGGTTACAAAGTTTTAAATTTTTGACAGACGACAACTAATAGTTTCTAAGAATCGAAATATCCCTAAATCTCGCTTATGGTCGCTTCACAATTATTATATAGTGAAATTTAGCGCGTTTTTTTTTCCATTTTAGATAATTATTTTCCTTTATGATAGATAATCGATAACTTATCGGGATTAATCATAGCGATTATAGTAAATGAGAAAATAAGTACAATTAATTTCATAATTAAAACAATGTGGTAATTTTGGGAAATTGTGTTTTGTTAGGTTGATTCCAAGTTTTGGTTAGTTAATTATCTGTCAAACTTGTTATTGATAACCATCGATTGTTTTCAATTTTTTTGCTTCATTTACGAAGAGGAAGCGACAAGAAATTGGAATTTTTAACATAATTTGTGATTAATTCTTTTCTAATTAATTGTAATTAATAATTCACTATTCAATAATTCTAATTTTGTTTAATTAAACAACTTTTTCTAATAGAAATGGGTTAAAAAAAAATCAACCAATAGAATATTTATATACATATATATTATATATATAATAGGTAGAATGGCAGTCCGAATTTATATAGAAATTGGTCATGAGGCTTCTATACGTACAAAAAAGACACAAGAAGGTTTCACACATGATTGGGAAGTGTTTGTTAGAGGCTGTGATGGTGCTGAAATCCATTATTATATTGACAAAGTTGTGTTTTATTTACATGAAACATTTCCAAAACCAAAGAGGAGTATGTTTTATCATTAAACTGTATAAAGTAGGCAATTATAATTGAGATCTATTCATTTAATTTCTAGTTATAAAAGAACCGCCTTATGTTGTTAAAGAATCTGGTTATGCTGGTTTCAATTTACCAATTGATATTTATTTGAAAAATACTGGCGAACCAAAAAAGATAAGTTTCAATTATGATTTACACTTACAAACATCAGGACCGGCAATATCGAAAGTTCAAAAAGAGAAATACGTATTCAATGGTATACCAGATGAGTTTCGTACAAAACTATTGAAAGGCGGTGGAATGGTTAATATTCTATCTTCTATTATAGGATTTATGTTGTTAATTTACTTATTATTCTATTTTAGATTGTTAGTTCTTCAACTATAACAGAAAATTCGGATAATCGTTCAAATTTTGAAGAGAAACAACAAATGATTAGCAAACCAAAATTATCGATTAATAGTAGTGATATAATTAGGAAGCCAAAATTGAAAATATCCGATAATTATAGTAATGATAATTTCCAAGAATTATTTGGGTCACCCATTATAACAACATCAAAAACAATTGATCAAAAACAATCAAATTGGAAAGATTCAAAGAGTATATCAAAATCTGATAAAGGTTGATAATAACAATAATGTTTGTTTTATATATATAGTTTTTAATTTTTTAGAAAAATGGCGAACGAAGCACAGTCCTCATAAAGACAGTCATAAAGATCGCGATAAAGATAAATTGAAAGATAAATTCGAATTGGGCAAAAAAACGAATAAAGACGACAAAAAAATTAAAGATAAATTAAAAGATCGTGACCGTGTTAAAGATAAAGAACGTAATTTGAAAAAAGAACGTACACCTAGTCCGAAACGTACTAATTCACCAACACGTCTAACAAGTCCATTAATAATTAAACATAAAGAAAGTAAACATAATGATAATAAAGAGAAACGTGATAAATCCGATGAGAAAAAACTGAAGAAGGACAAACGCAATAGAGAACATAAAGAGAATAAACAAATTGATGATAGTAGTCGATTATTATTAGTGGATGAGCATCGTGACAAAATCAAAATTGACAAGGATTTTAAGAAAGATGCGATAATAAAAATTGGCAAAAATGATAATCCACAATCACCGTTATTACTACAACCACCAAAGGTACAATTATTATTATTATTATTATTTATATTTGATTGTATTTTTTTTTAGCCGCAGAAAAAAGAGAAATCTAAAGATAAGAAAGATAAAGAACAGTCTAAAGAGAAATATAAAGCGAAAAAGAAAGATAAAGAGAAGAAAGATGATAATAAAGAGAAGAAATCTTATAATAAAAACGATAAAAAAGCAGAATTAAAAATAAAAACTGAAACAATAATACCGGCACCTTTACAACAATCACAACAACAACAACAACAACCTTTAGCACCACCACCCCCAATCAATAAAACAACACCAACAACAACTGCTGCAGCAATAAAAAAAGAAAAACCATCAACGTTTGTTATTGATGAAGATAGTTCGAGTTCATCGTCATCTAGTTCGGCATCATCATTAATAACAACAACGACGACACCAACAGTAACAACAACTACAGCAACAGCAACAACAATAATCGAGAAAAAATTGAAACATGAAACTAATAAAAATAGAGATGAGAAAAATTTTAAATTGAAGAAAGAACGAAATTGTCAAGAGAATCTAAATAAATATAAACGAAAATCGAATTCATTGGAACGTGAAGACCCACCAGAAAAATTACAAAGAGATAACAATAATATTGACGAGCATAAAGAAATCGACCGGAATTATGGGAAAACTCTTATCAATCAAGAAGAGGTTTGCTATAAATTTCCTTATACTAGATTTTTAATTAATTATCCATAAATTTTCGTCTTTTAGGAAGATTATTTGAACTTATTGCGAGACTTACAACATAAAATCATGGGTTTGAAAGATAATAACGATTTGACTAAAGTCGTTCAATTAATTGCTGAAACTGGACGTTATGAAGTTTCAGCGCACACGTTCGATTTTGATCTTTGTCTATTGGATCGTTCAACTGTACAACAATTGCAAAATTTCTTTGCTAACCAATATTAAATATCGCTCGTTTTTTAAATTCTTTAATTGTTTAACCCAAATATTTATCGTTATTTGTTTTATTATTATTATTATTTTTAATGTACCTGTTGAATTTGTCAGTTCTATCAATTTTTTATATATATATAGATAAACAAAAAAATTGGACTTTTAGATGATAAACGAACTGTATTTGTACAGAATGTTTGTGATAAGAAATTATTTTTATAATTATTAATATTGAATATGTTTTTTTTCTAAAAAATCTCATTTCAAAAATTGCATGTAATTATCAGTATGCTATTTATATGTCATAATACTAAAACGAACAAATTGATTGAGTGTGTTTTATATTTATTTGTTTTACAATTATTTATGATGATTTTTAATTTTGTAAATAAATGTAGCGTTTGTAGAAGAACTTTAATATAAAAAAATTTATCGTTATTTGTTTTGAATTTCCCGCTGATTTTTATCTTGTATTACCAACTTGAATGGAATTGGTGATTTTTTTTAAAAAATTCCCTATTCAATTCATCAATTTTCTACGTTAAGAAAATGGCGATTGTTGGAATCTAAATTAAAAAATAATAATAATAAATTGTGTATCTCTTAAAATCATTTATTAGAAAATGGATAACAAAAATAGTCATAGTGATGAAGGTTTGTGATTTGTATTTTGAATTTTCGAAAATTCATTATTTTTTTGTCTGTTTGATTTTTCTAGAAACTTATTCCAAACCAAGCTCTAAACAAAGTAATATTCTACCATTATGGGGCAATGAACGTACAATGAATCTAAATCCGTTAATATTAACCAATATACAGAGTTCACATTATTTTAAAGGTATTTCAAAAACTATTATATTTTCAACCAATAAATTTTTGTTATCGATTTTAGTCAATTTATATGAATTGAAAACCTATCATGAGGTTGTCGATGAAATTTATTATAAAGTTAATCATTTAGAACCGTGGGAGAAAGGTTCACGTCGTACATCAGGCCAAACAGGCATGTGCGGTGGTGTACGTGGTGTTGGTGCTGGTGGTATTGTTTCAACAGCTTACTGTCTTCTATACAAACTATTTACATTGAAATTAACACGGAAACAATTGAATGGCTTAATGAATCATTGCGATTCACCATATATACGAGCTTTAGGTTTTATGTATATAAGATATACGCTACCACCGAAAGATTTATTGGATTGGTATGAGCCGTACCTTGAAGATGAAGAGGTGCGTAAAAACAGGTAGAGTGCCAGCACTTGTCATATTTTACCTGTATGAGAAATACACTTTTTTTTCTATTATATTTATAGTTTTAAGTAGAATTTAATTTGTAAAATTGCAAAATATTAATAATTTGTTGAGAATTGTAGGAAATTGATGTTAAAGCTGGTGGTGGTCAATTGATGACGATTGGTACAATGTTGCGTCAATGGTTAGTCAAATTGGAATGGTTCTCGACTTTATTCCCTAGAATTCCAGTACCAATTCAACAGAAAATACAAAAACATTTAGATGTAAATTCAATTAATTTTACATTTAATTTTTATTCATTTATATAATTTTTATAGGAACGCTTTCCGGCTCCATCTCTACAATCTACTGCTGATCGTCAACGCGAACAACAACAACAACAACAACAACGTGAACGTCCTAGAGAAGTTCCACGTGATAGTAGAGAACGTAATACTACTACAACACGTGAAGATATAAGACGGGATTTCTTAAGGGATGATGATAGGAAAATTGAAGGGCGATCTAGAGATCGTTATGATAATAATAATGGTAGATATCGCGATAGGGAGGCTAGTTCCTATCGAGATCGAAGTCCACATAATAGACGTAGTAAAAGTCCTCATCGAAAGAGTGGAAGTCCATATAGGGATCGTTCCGCACACAGATCGAGTCGAGACAATGGTGATAAATATCGTAAAAGTCATCATTATCATAGATGAGAAAACTAATTATAATCAAAGTGTACATTTTTTCTTTGTTTTATATAAAAATTAATAGTTTTTCATAAACGAAAACGTTCAGTAAGCATTAAATATATGTCATATGTGTGTTTGATGTTAGTCTTTTTTTTCTGTTCAAAGATATTCTTCAATTGTTCGAAGTTTTAAATATTTTCCATTATAAGTAAATATAATTTTGATTTCTTAATTGGTTCTGTTATTGTAAAATCTCCTAGAAATATCACAATACGATGGAGATGGAAATGGGGAATTAAAAATATAAGTAAGAATATTTCAATAGGAAATTCCGCTAAATTCATAATTAGTCATTGATAGGTGTCTGGAATAACACGATTTGAACACCCTCTAGCCCATACAAGAACCCAACTAGCGATCGCAGATGCTGATGGTGCCATTTAGCGGTGGAAACCTCAACAGCCATTTCAGAACCAACAACCGTCTACTACTATATAATTCAACTATTCTAAAGAATTTTGAATTATCTTTGTGAGACAGAAATATGACACCAACTTCACTTCGAACATATCATTCATTAGTTTACACAATTGTTTTGTTTTTGAACATCCTGAAAGCGACCTATATATGTAAACTCTGGGGAAATTCTTGCGGTTCCTTTATAACGGTCAGTCATGTGTGAAAACAGTAATTGCTGGTGTATAAGTACTTGCTAGCGATTGCTAGATTTCAATATTTTGGGATAAGGAGCTTCATCACCGAAATCAGACAACCCACTATTGTTAGAATTTCTTGGACATACAGCCACGGCCTTTCTCAGATTTATCTCATCTAATCCTATCACATATAATTGTTTTATTTTCAAATTTCCAAACAATTCAATAGCTTTACAAAGTTCAGATTAAATCGACAGTTATTGTCCAATGATTATAGTTCCGCTACAAGCCAGTGGAATAAAATGACTTGTCGTGGAATCGTAAGAAAAGGGTGACTTTATGTTCACTAAATCGATTGGTTGGAAGTTAATCGTTGTTAGTCTTTTGATTGCTTGAA
>JAZBGX010000920.1:11315-23304 GCA_037414775.1 Zonitis immaculata | reverse complement strand
CCCCCCGTAAATCCGCATTTATTTTTCTTAATTCCATATTATTTATTCCAGAGTGCCCGGCGCATCCACCAAATCTATTTCAAAAAAATAATGCTCTCAAATTCTATATTATTATTATTATTATTATGTTTGTTTTTTGTTTTTTTCAAATTGGTTTACAGTGTCAAAAGCGCGGCTTAGATGATTATGCCCAAATTGGCGGTTCACCAGGCTTGGATAATGCAAATTTAATTCTGGCCGATACAGTTTGTGGACTCGATTCGAAGCCAGGTAATATTATTATCAAAATTTTCTTCATCTTCATCTAAAATACGGATTCTATAGGTATGTAAACAACGGTTTTGATAAGACAATTGAATCAATTCTACTTCATTATAGTTGCAATAATAGGATTGTGTTATCATTGAATAATTGATAGCAGTTGAGCTTTTTACAGAAAAATTACTGTGAATCTGTGTATTTTCCGCATAAATTGTCCCATTCAAGACCAATTTTGTTCAATTCCATGGTCTTCACAATCACAAAATCATCTCCTGACATATAAATTGACATTTAGGAAATTAGAATTTTTTTTCTAGACTATGATCGTTGAAACAAAGAAATTAATTTGACGATAAATTTGTTATTCGATTTGAAACAAAATCAGAAGAGAAATAAAGAATTGGGATTTTTCGCCCCTAAGCTGCTCCTCAAGCCGGAGAGAGAGAGATAAGAGTCGCTCCAGGTCGCCTTTTCTACTCGATGGCTCCCTGTGATCTTCTCATTCAGGTCAGCGTAATGAGAGCTTGTGATTTTGAATTTGGTCTATGTCGGTGGGGACGGTCGTTTGCAAGTCGTCGATTGTTGTTGAGTTAGGAGGTTTTAGTGCGTAGAACTACGTGCCCACAGGTTCATAAAGGATTCTTTTTCTTCCCGGAAAAAATTGTCCTGCAATGAGTCCAAACTTTGTCTGGACTCGTTTCGTCTATCGATCGATGGTAAACCCAACAAGCGGACACCTTGTACCTCGCTCAGGATCCTTGTAACCTCAGCTAAATGTCCTTGGCTGATCTCATCTTCTATCGAGATTCTGGCTAACTTGACCTACTCGCATTATTGTGCAACTGTGAAATATGCAGGAATACAGTCTCCAGATGTTTCCACTAAGACAGCATGTACGCTTTAGCCGGACATTTTTGAATTAGCCTTCGTAAAATTGCGGTTCTGCACTTTTCAATGTTGCTTCTTGGAAAATTCTATTCCGGACAATTGAAACAAATTGTAGACTTAATAGAACTATTTCAACTACAAACAAAATTATTGAACCTTAGGCTATTGTGTTTCAAAACCATAATAATTGGAAATATGAAGTACAGATAGATAAATAAACCCACATTTATAACTAATAATGGAACATCTCTTCTCTTATACAGATTTTCAGTTAATCAACTTCCATATAGAATAAATATTTATATTCGATAACATTTCTAATTAAAGAACTTGATGGAATCTAATTATATAATATAATTTAGTGGATTCTAAATTTCGTTTGATCCAGAAATTGACGAAATCTGTATATTATAATTTCGAAATCCTTCAATTACAAATTCCGACTAATTCCATTTGATTAATCCAAATAATATATAAAAGAGCTTTATTTTATTAATCAATACAAAATTGCTTATTATGTAAATTTCAATTATTAAATGTCATGTTCATTCAATTCAACATTGACTAATCTACAATCCAAATTAATCGTATCGTTTACGAAATGCTAATGTTCTAACAACATTTATTGCCAATCTCTATATTTTGATTGAGCAAATTAATTCGAATTTTTCATGCAATTATCGAGTATTTTGTTTTAGGGAAATTATCGGATTTGATTGCTTGCGGTACTACAACCATCCGTTTGGTATCTAGTGGAGCTTTTGATAATTCAATAACTGTAGCTGTTCGACAAATGACCGAAGATGATATTAATGGATTTATGAGTGTCGTTTGCCCGGCTGAAGAATTAATGGAGTAGGTAGTTTTGTTTTCTTCCTAGAATCACTCATTTTTTTTTTTGAATTTTGTATTTAATAATTGCAATTTTTACAGAATGTAACCCTCTATCGGCGATCTCTTTAGAAGCATCCTACAGTTTCTACAAAATCAACAAAACAATTAGTTGTAATAATTGAAAATAGTAATCGTTTGTAAAATAATGTAATGTAAAAAAAATACTAAAGAAATATTTGGAAATTTTAAATTGGCAATTAAAATATCACCAATTTAAATCGCATGGATTATTATTATTATTATTGCTATTACCCAAAAAATTTATTTATTGATGGCTATTATCAATTTTTGGACCAAATTCCGAATTTCAGTTAATCGTGTGGAAATGAAGAAAATTACAAAAATTTCCCCTTACAGTTGCTCTACTTTGATACAGATGTCGCCTTCTGTTGGAAAGCTCCCATTATTAATATAAACTGAATAAATTGAGTTTCCATAGATTGGAATTAATGGAAAATCGATTAATTTCGAAACGCTTTTCATTTTTATCGTATAAAAATTCGATTAAGTATTCGAAAAACAGAAGAAAAAAACTGACTATCGACTAATGGAAAACTACAATTGATTATAATTTATTGATATAGAAAATTCTCAGGTAGGAAAATAAATCATTAAGAAAAAGAGAGAGAGACAGCCGATAAAAAATGTAAAACCATCGTCAAGTCAAGTCGTAGCTCACGACAAATTAGCTTAAGAGCTTTTCATGTTTTTTTTTCCTTCTACTTTTTTGGTTCTATAATACACATCCGGATTTGATATTTTCCGACATATTTAAATACGTGCAATTCTCAAATTATATAATTCACGAATATTTTGTAGTATTTTAGAATATGAGCCTTGAAGCTATCAAAAAGTGCTTTGTTGTGAAACAACAACAACAACACCAACACGACGGGAATATCGTGCACCACAACAGGTGCTTTTACTAGCAGAGCTTTGCGGTTAAGTTCAAGGTGAATGCGAGCCGAGCCGCTTTAGATATACATAGGAAGTTCTATATATATTAATTTTCCTTGTTTCTAGAGAACGCTTTCCGTATAAATCGGCAGTTGTTTTTTTTTGGATTATAGATATTTTCCAAAAACTTGTACTTTCATTGTTCTGTGCTATTGGTTGCTTTTTGAATAAAATCAAAACTATTATGAATCACGACAGGTTCGCTTTGAAATTTTCTCCAGTCAAAACTTCCAATAAACTTTACCTTACATTCATTTAAACAGGTGTCAGGAACGTGAAAGCTTCTCTCTATATAAGCGGAGCAACGATTTTAAAAGCTTCCCCTATTAAAGGGATAGCAAAAAAATTGTATATAATTATTCAACAAAATTTCCCCCAACAATATCATCATCATTCCACATATACTACGCTATATTTATTCGACAGGATATTATTTATTATTTGGAGATATCAAACCTATTGTTATATATTTCAATTTATTGTTATAACACAAACAATAAACGAATATTTTACAATAAAAATTGGAAATAACGCTTCGGAAATTGTTATTACAGTTTGAAATATTGTCGTATGGTCAAATTAGAGTCGTATAGAAATTGAATCAATTCGAATTCAATTCCAATTCGTTTAACGTTTTTTTTTTCCCTTCCTAGATTTTTCCAACGGAGATTTTTTACTATTTTCTTGTTAGATTAGACAAAATCGACCAATTTTTTCCTTTAACTATTTATTTAGATGCAAAGAAAAACTAATAATGATTAATGATCGGTGGAATTTTCTATGATAGAGAGAAAATATCGAATTAACTTGGAAAATTTCAAAATATGCTCCATTCAAACAAACATGTCGTTTGTTAGTCACCAACGCATTTTGAGTACTTTATGGATAGTCGGCTAGCCATTGGCATTGCATGCCTTCCGAGTTCCACAAGGGTAGTAAGGCAACAGTTGCTACGAACAATATGTGGCCAAGAGTGATCCAAGTGCCAAAAGAGGTTCAAGTCCATTAATTTTGACCCCTCCCCCCGACTCGTATCGATCAACAATTTTAATGAAAGTAAATGGGTCATCAAATGACTGCTTGTATCTCTGTCGTGGGACACGACACGATATACATACGTGCAAGCATTACAGCTCTTGCGGTTGAATTGGCAAGTGTGGTGAAGAAAAACTGTCATGACATGAGTACAAGACTCAACGTTCCGCGATAAGGAGAGACGTATTACGTCTGCACTGTAGGGAATTCGCTCGATTGTAGATCTCAACCGCAACCACCATACTCACCCGATGATGCGCCATCAGATTCCTACTCAATACCGTCGCTAAAATATACTCTAAATGGCGGCAAATTCGAAAATATGAATAAAGTCCAAATATTTAGCTCACAAACAACCAATTGATTCCCATCGATTCGGAATTGAAATCTCCAATTTTTTCATGATTATATTCCGGAATAACAAAGTCGGAGATTCGAATTTTTAGTATTTCCTCATGCAAAGTAACAATTTTTTGAACCACCATAATTCAGCTGAATTTCAATTTATCGTATTGCAACTTACGTCACTTTCTAGAGTATTTCGTGTTCTTTGAAAGTGTTTCGGATGATTTTCTTGTAACTTGGACGGTTTTACACGAGTCTTTGTTTAAGTGCTTCTCTCGCTACAATCGACTCCTTATCCTTATTATCAAAGGCACTGTTGAAGTTACAGAAAATAAGTCGATGGCAAACTTGTAGGGAATTGAATTTTCTATAGCAAGGCTCTTATTGATTATGTTTCCTAAGATAAGTACTCCATATTTTATCACAATTCCACTCTTTCTTCCACAAAATCTTGATACTCAGCTTCAGCTAGTTCTGGCTTGGTTATTTTTTGTTTATTAATTTTAATTCCTTTTTATTTTATTTCCATCCTAATTTTGCTTCTCTGTAAATTTGATCTTGATCTTGACCTCTGGACAATTTTGTTCCCAACAGATTTATCGTTGATTTAGTATGGCATTTTGACTAGATTGGAATCGGTATTTTATTGTTGCTGGAAATTGAATTTAATCAGTTTAGCCAACAGCTAACATAGTCATTTTGAAATAATTCGATATAATTAAATAATAATTTGTTTATAAAATTTTCGAAATTGAAAATAGAATGTTGAACAATAAAAAAACAAAAAAAACTATATATATGAACCTATACTACTAGTTTTTGTTTGTTTGTTTTAATATAAACATGTTTATGTATGGGAGTTGGTATTTTATAATGTTTAACAATTTGAATTGGATGGTGTTTCTCAATTTCAATTGGATACGGTTTATTTATGTAAATTGGTATTAATTTCTCAACAGTTATCGGTACTTTACGTTCAACTTCTTTACGTATTAATTTATAAATTGGTATTTGTATAGTTTGTGGCATTGAAGGAACTGGTATAATATATGGATTCATTAATGGCATTTTAATTATTTCCGGTTGTTGTTGTTGTTGCTGTTGTTGTTGTTGGACGGCGGGTAATTTTATATTATCATTCAATTCGATCACTTCACTAACTTGTAGACTTGGCTTGAAATCGGTCAAATGTGTCGCCATTGGTTCTACATTATCATCTAATTTCTTATCAGTGCCACTATCTTTATTATCATCATTAGAAAAAACTTGAACTCTAATTGATGAGGATCTTTTTGAATTTATTAATATAACCAACAACAAATAAACAACCTATACATAATCAATTATAAATTTATTGAATCAAATTTTTTGAACGTAAAGACTCACCTGCATGATTTTTAAAATCGAGGAAAACTAATCACTAACTAGAAATTTCCCTAAGAAATAATTTCCTTTTATATTTCCATCACTCTTAAAATTCTAGTGAAAGTACAAATTTTACTTAAAAATTATAATTTAGACTGTTTGTAATTCAATGAGCATGAAAAATCCATGGAAATTCCGTTTTATTATAAATAATCATCAAATTTAACGATACGGAGAAAATGGTTGCGGTTAGAAATGAATTAATGGCCCGACGTTGTTCTATGTCCTCATTTTCTTTTTAATTATTTGTTTTTTTCTCCAATCATCACATTTCCAATTTTTCCTACAACTTGATTTTTCTCTATATAATTTTATTTGCTTAATTTTAGCTCAATCTCGATGTCGATCTTCTATTTATTAGTCTCCGTATCTTTTATATATTAGCATGTCTTTCATGTTGAGCTTGATTTTCTCTATATTTCACTTCTAATCGTAATTTTGTTATTTAAATCTTCATCCTTTTGATCTTTTGTTCCTTATATTGATTTTATCAATTTTGATATCAAAATAATTGGTTTTCCTTCCATCTACATCTTAGTCTTTATTGTGACCTTCATTCAAGAATTACGAGAATTCAAATCGACCGACACCAAAGAAAATTACATTCGCACATTTGTATTACTCCTTTCTCATCGAATGGCTAATAAAAATTGACCTAATGTGGTGTGAAATTCAATTTGCTTCAATAAAAATTAACAATATAGTGTTGTTTAATGAGTTCATTTGTTTTTGTTAGAGTTAAACAATTGAAAAGTAAAAGTTGGCGTTATTTATTTATTTATTTACATACATGTATTCATATATATATATATATTTGTATATAATAGATGATGGGTGATTGTATAGGGGCGAATTACTTACTTATAGGCGTCCAGGGAGAAAAAATAATTAACAGTTTCTAAAGGAAGGAGCGTTATTTATTACCGACACATTGTATATAGCGCGTCGGTCGATAAAGGCCAGGTGAGTCGTAGAAAGGCACCGGGAGATGGGTCGGTCGTAATAGAGTGAAATAGATAGACAGAGTTGGGTGAAATGGTTAGCGATGGCAGTTTGGATGGCGTGAAGGGTATATACTTCTCTTTATACAAGTATATATATATATATATATATATATATATATATAGAGAGAAAGAGTTTGGAGAGCATTTCAAGGGGATGGATAGTAGACGATAAAGATAGAGATATGTATATAATAAATAAAGACTACAATATTTTGAACGAGAGTGATAGAAAAAGTAAGATAGAAAGAGAGAGTTAGAGAATAAGCTGACGACGACAAGGTATAGAAGCCCGGGATGACGCTGCCAATGTCGACGACGAGCGACAGTCGGAGGTGGAGGTGAATTTTGGTGGATGCGCCGGGTCAGTGAAAGAAAAAAAATATTGGTAATTCGCCAACTCTATTAAAATACAATCAATCAAAAAATTGTTCGCAACAATAAATTAATAATTATATCGATTATTATTATTATTATTATTATTATTATTGGAACAAGATTTGAACTGATAGGGTTTATGTTAAAACTTGACCCATCAACACGATATAAATAATAAAGGTACAAAACTGGGAATATTTCAGCACTTGTCAAATAAATCGATCCCATTCCATACTCAAATACGAGAATATTTATATATGAGTAGAACAAAATTTTTCACACCTAGAATAGCTATTTCTTATTTATTTGATTCGACCTTTCACACAACACTGTTAACAACAACGACAATCTTAACAATAAGACAAAGCACTAAACTCTGATAATAATAATAATAATAATAACAAGTGGAGAAGGCGTCATATATTTTTCTAGCAAACAAAACAAGCGCTTAACCCAGTTTGCTGTTACTCTTTTGCAATTATAAAGGGGCTTATTGATTTCACATTTCCATCTATTACAACTATATATGTATATATGTACATGTATTGTGACCCAGAACACTCTATCTAAAACATATTGAAACATTGATGAATGATGGCACAAGAGCCACCTTGTTCTAGTTGTCGAGTCCTCTTTACTTAATATATGTAAATCGAAATACTAAATTGTAGAGAATATGCAATCTCAACACAATGTAATCGACAAATAATTGTCAAATTAACAGAATTATATTTGTTGAGAGAGAGAGAGAGAGAGAGAATTGTCGTTCAATAAAATACTTGAAATGTTCATAAATTTATATGTATGTGTGGAATAAAAATCACCAATGATTATTATTCTTACTTAAGAATATGATGTCGAAAATCAAGACCAAATTCTCGAGTTCATTAAGTATGGAAATTGCTTTGAATAATATTGAAACTTTCTTGTACAACTTGCGAAAACTTTTTCGTAAATATTTTCGCAACGGAATTGCAATTTCTATTACAATTTTTTTTCTTCTTCTCCTCCAATTCCTATACTTATTCGAAATATTTTAATATTCAACAATTCTACGACATTCTGAATTCATTTGGAAATGATCGTGTGCCTTTGATATGTTGATACCAGTTATATTTGATATTTGATGATGAATATCGTAGACTAAACAAATACTTAAATCTTGATAAATAACTATAAGAAATAGAGGAGTGAGAGAGAGAGAGAACTATCGTTATATTCTCTTACTTTTTGGAAAATTAAAAAAAAATTCGTTCGAGTAAAGTTCGAGAGATTCTGCTTGATATTCATACACCAGAAACAAAATCCAGCGTTAGAGCGAGATAGATGGATAGAATTATTTTCGAGAACTACTAGATCCGTGCAATATCTATAGATAGATAGCTGAAGAGAGACAAAAACATCTGTAGATGGAGAAATAGAGCAGTAGAGAGAGATACCGAGAAGATAGAGAGACAAAGATAATTGAACAGTACCAAATAGAGCTGGAGCAGAAGATATGGCAGATACAGTTATAGCAATAGTAAGATATACAGAGTGATGGAAACCTTTTTTGAGCAGACGGGAGCGGTAAGTAACCGTTCAAGACAAATTATCACTAGAGAGCAAACATATAGGCGTCTATCGGAGCTTAGAAAATTCTTAATTTTCTCACAACAATATGGGAAATAAGTAGTGAGGAGATAAATTCAAGCTACAGTCGATTATTGGACGTAACGTCACGAGCTTGTATGAGCCATTTTTCTGGCCTACTGTAATACCACTATCTTGAGAAACTACCAAACAAACAAGAAAATCGCTCCCTCTTCAAGTTTGTTATAAAATCTATATTCCAGTCAAATCCCATTAAAGTTATGAAACCTTCAAAATTGTCCATCCCAAACAGGAAACTTTCTTAAAGAAAATAATGGATATTAGAATAAATAAGGGACCATCACCAAGATGGACGTGAGATTAACGTAGAAAAGTTTCGGAAAATTAAAATAGCGACCGCGGCCTATGGAATAAAATAAATCTTGTATCAGCATCCGTCCAATAGAGATTTCACTTTGTATAAGAAGTCTGGTCAGAAATTGTCCGTTAAGTAAGGTTTTACTGTATGTATAGATATAAAAAGCATATATGACTCTTTTTATAATTTGAATAAAAAATTGAATTTAATAAAATCTGAACATGGGGAAGATTGTAATAATCAAATAAAATCTCAACGCCCCATAAAGAGAAAAAATTTAATGATTTATTTAAAATCAGAAATTTAATGTGAATCAAACAGGTAGTAGAGAATTCATTTTGTATAAATATCGGAAACTAGAAACAAAAAAAAAAAAACAAGAAAACAAGACCGTCCCGATACTTGATCGATTATAAAAAATGTTGTGTCTATGTATTTATTGATTGCTATTCAATAAAATCAATAAACATGTATATATATATATATATATATATAGACTCAATGTTGATATATTTTGTAGGACAGGTATAGTTTGACTGTTGGCCTAGACGGACGCGAATTGTAGAAAATCAATAATAAAGCTCACCTAGAGCTTCGGCTAGTAACTATACTGGCGGCTGGCTATCTATCTGTATTCTCTACTACTACTACTACTACTACTACCACCTGTCAGACCTATTTCGACATACTACATCTTTAATCTTGAACACAAACATTGGCTGTATGTCGGATTACATTATGAATTGTAAGCCACATTTATACCAACACAGGTACTTGGAAATCATTAGTTATTATTTTTTTTTGACAAAATTCTTATTGGTTATTTGGAACTGTGACGATATAAGCCGATGAGTCGATTTTAAATCGTTTAAAAGCTATGAATACTGATGTACAAAATTATCATACCCCAAAGCTCTAAAGCTGTAAGCTTGATAATAAGCTTTAAACTTTCCTATTTCTATCAATTGATAAGAACAAGATTTGAAAATTGATTATACTTGGAAAAAAATCAATGCCGGTTGTGTGGTTGTTCGGATATTGCAAAATTAATATCATCGTGATAGTATAACTTCAATAGAAAAATTTATCCAAATAATAATAATAATAATAATAATAATAATAAAACAAATGTTAACTAATAGCATGCAATTTTCAAAACACGATCGTGATATATACACACGAAATACTTTTATTTGCTACTATAATTTAATTTTATTTCCAAATAGAATTTGATTGAGATGTTTGTTGATGGAAATTCGGGAAATGGTCACTTTTCATTTTTTTTATTAATAATTCCCAAAAAGAAAATCCAACTGAAACGATGGATGCAGCTCTCTCTTTTGTTCAACTAGTAGCCGTAACGAGAAAAAAGTTAAGCAATATCTACAAATCTAATGGAGCTAAAAAAAAATAAATGATTGTGACAAGGACAATATTGATTATAATATAGCCTTGATACAATGTGTCACTGCTATTGGCTGTCAATTAATGCAAAATTCATGAATCAATCGAATGAGTTCGACAAAGACAAACAACAACATTTCCGTCTATATATATATATATATATATATATATATATATATATATATATATATATGTATATGGAAATAAATGGTTGTGGAGTTTGTAATGTGAATTGGTTTCTATATTATGACCGGATTAATTTTTTAGTACCACTATCGTAACAGTTTTTTGGCGGAGGGGACGAAGGGCGGAGGAATTAGTACTTTGTTTATATATTATAACAGCAAATATTCGAACAGTTGACTATAATGAAATATTCAATAGAATTGATTGAATGATTGAAGTGGTCTATTGTTTCCAAAAAAAAAAAAATTAATAATTCAGGGCACTTTAGAATCCAATAATTTTTTTATCAGATAACAATTGAGTCCCCCTGAAGAATTGTTATTTTTTTGTTTTTTGTTTTTTTATAAAAAAAAGAGATTGCAAACTGTATTCTAACGAATTTTGGATGGATGTCGAGCAGAAAGAGTTACTCAATTACATTCTATTCTGTACTAAAATGATGGCATAATGCTGGTCGAACTAAGGAATTGACTGTGAGTCATTCAATATAATAGAGAAAAGATTGATGGAACTTTACTCTCGAGGACGATCCATGTGCCAGATGAGGTGAATAAATTTTCTAAATGCAAAATTTCAGGTTGTACACGATGAAGAGCTTTTGGAACAGTTGGCAGTTACTTATGAAGCAATCGAGAAGGAACAAAAGAAAGAAAACTAGATTTTCCATCAACTGAAGAGTTGACATCTGCATAAATTTGCTGACAACTCTCCACCACATACAGCAAAATCAATCTTAGAGTTTATAATCTCCTTATATAGGTTGAGCAATTGACCAGATTTGCCTCCATCTGGTTATCATTTATTAAGATCGTAGTCATACAGACAATTCCAACATTCAACATTTCGATTAAATAGTTTAAATATTTAATAACACTTTAGAAATGTTTCTAAATCAGTAATTTATAATAATAATAATAATAACATACAACGTTAATACTTCTATTATAATCATTATTATTATTATTACTATCTAGCCTTAGACAATTGAGTCCCTATGTCCCTGGACTTGTTAAGTCGGCCGTTGCCGGAGCACCACAAAGGAGAGCCTTCCCGTTTTGCACTCCATATACAAACTATGAACTGGGAACATTGGGCCCGTATGTTTACTATAACAACAACAACTTTAATACAACTCACTAATAATAATAATAATAATAATAGTAACAATGATAGTCATATAGCAACTTTATTATGCATTTTATAGTAAATTTTAATCAAAGACCTAAGAGACAAATAATTCACTTGAAATAATATTAATTGTTAC
>JAZBGX010000918.1:0-15271 GCA_037414775.1 Zonitis immaculata | reverse complement strand
TTATTATATTGAAATGCAAGTTGTTGAGAAAGCTTTAGTATATTTCGAAAAAGCTGCTGCCATGCAACCGAATCAACCAAAATGGAATATGATGGTAGCTGGTTGTTATCGTCGTAGTGGTAATATGCATCGTGCATTGAATTTGTATCAAGAAATCCATAAACAATTCCCAGAAAATGTCGAATGTTTACAATTTTTAGTACGTTTATGTAACGATATGGGTATGCGTGAAGCACAAGATTATATATTAGAATTGAAGAAATTGGAAAAAACAAAAGAAGTACGGGAACGTGTCAATAGTAGCCGACCAAGTAAATAACTCAAACATACGCAGTTAAATTTTTTTTTTAATTATTATTATATATCGATTGCAGATTCTAAACGTAGTAATAGCGGATTATCATCACGTACTGGTTCCGGATTTAGTCCGGTACCGGAAAATGGTCCATTAGAGCAAAGTCCAATACATTCGGCTAGTCGAAATGTACGGTCTGTTAAATTGCGAAATTTGCATAGTAGTGCCGGTAGTGCTGATTCTGGTTTCGTTCAAAATACAATTGGTAATGATTTTTTTTCAATCAATAGTATCAACTGTATTAATTTTGCCCAATTTTAGATGCTTCATATACGGATCCTTTAGGCCCACAACCAGTACGACCTAGAACTGGTGCTGGTAAACCAATTGATTTTGATGATTTCAGTAATGAAGAGTTGGGTGATGATCTATTACCGGAATAAATACATTATTATATGTGTAATTGCACAATTTTTACATTTAATTTAATCGAATTCATATTATTAGTGAATATGTTAAATCAATATTTCAATTTTATAAATAAAATTAAATGAGTGTGGTTTTCATATGTTGTGGAGTATCATCGTCCGTAATATTCGGAATTATACCTAACACCACAACTATAACTCCCACAGTCCCATTCCACTCGGCATGTCTATTAGACTGATATCCGATTGCTATCGAAAAATCCTCATGTTTTAGAGATCAGAAAAATGTTTTGATATCAGGTCTATGAGGAAATCACTGTCTTGAGAGGAAAATGTCACAGAATCGTAAATCGTAACACTTTATTGAGTTCTAGTTTAGGAGACGCATCTATATAACTTTATAATAGATATTTACATATTATAAAGTTATATAGATGCGAGTGTATGAACACCTTTATAGTGAGCTGCAATTATACAGGCGCCATTGTTTTGGTGAATTTTTGATAATGTTGGCTATTCTGCACTGTCATTTGTCAAATATTTGTATACTCAAAAATGCGAGGTTAAGTTTCTGTTGTTACCGCACGTGTTTTTTGTTTGTTAATCGAGATAAATTAATAAATAAAATAACAATAGAATAAAATGTCTTTCCGTGGGGGCGGCGGCGGTCGTGGTCGTAACAGTTTTGGTGGAGGTGGTGGTCGCGGTCGAAATAGTTTTGGAGGCGGTGGACGTGGGGGTGGTGGCGGCGGTAGAAGAAATTTCGGTGGTGGTGGTGGTCGTAACTTCGACCAAGGACCACCTGAACGTCTTGTACCACTTGGATATTTCGATTATCCAGTTGAAGATGATTTAGTTGTAAAAGTTGAAATTGAAGATGTGCCATTTTTTAATGCACCAATTTATCTAGAAAATAAAGAACAAATTGGAAAAATCGATGAAATTTTTGGTCATATCAAAGACTATTCAGTTACAATTCGTTTAGGTGAAAATATGAAAGCGTCTAGTTTTAGAAAAAATCAAAAGGTGAAATAATATCTTATTGTGATTTTAATTTAGGAAAACAATTTTTTTTATATAATTTTAGATGTTCATTGATCCTGCAAAATTATTACCATTACAAAGGTTCTTACCAAAACCTCCTGGTACTGTTCAAAAGAGAGGCGGAGGCGGAAGAGGAGGAGGACGTGGTGGTGGCGGCGGTCGAGGTGGCGGTGGTGGACGTGGTTTTGGTCGCGGTGGTCGTGGAGGTGGAGGAGGACGTGGTGGTGGCGGATTTGGCGGCGGTGGTCGCAGATTTGGTGGAGGTGGTGGAGGCCGAGGCGGTCGAAGATAATAGAATAAATTGATTCCAATTTGTTAATTGTAATATTTTATATTTTAAAAATAATAATTCTAATCATCAAATTTGATATGAGTTGCCATTAATTTATTAGCTTTCTTCCTCAATTTATCCCGACCTCTTTGTTTTTTAACACTTTTCTTCAATTTATTTTCACGTGTCTCCAGTAATTTATCCCAATAAGCTTTCTCTTCGTCACCTTTTAAAATTTGCTTATCACCATTAAAATCTTGTTTACAAAACTCTTCTGCACATTTATTATTACTAAATCGTACATAAACTTCATCGGTATTTACAGTTAATGGAATATCAACAAACTTAACTTCACCATAATTCGTACGAATTTCATTCTGGAAAAACAAAAACAAACAATAAATCGATTATAATTCCAAATTCATATTTCATACCTTCAATTTTTTAATATCAGCACAAGGTTCTGGGAGTTTAATTTTCACAATTACACCTTCAATAAATTCTAATTTTGGTTCAATTTTCTTATCAGTATCTTCGGTTGTATTTTTTGTTTTACTATTATCATCGTAATTATTTTGACTGTATTTAGCACGTAGTAAATGTTGTTTGAACTCTTTCATTTTTTTCCGTTGTAATTCTAAATAACGATTTCGCATTTTCTTCCATTCTTTCCTGATTCGTAGAGAAATTAGTTTGAATAATGAATGCAATAATTTCCAAAATATAAAATACTTACTTTGATAAAACCCGTAATCCTAATTCTTTTATAAAATTACGTTTTTTATTCTCTTTCTTGTGTTGTTTTTTCTTTTTTTTCGTTTCAGTATCCGATTCGGATATTTCTGATTCAGTTTTAAATTTTTTAACATTCTCATTGTCTTGTATATCCAAATCGCTATCATTCAATTTCCGTTTTTTGCTTGATAA
Source organism: Zonitis immaculata (assembly GCA_037414775.1). Taxonomy (NCBI): domain Eukaryota; kingdom Metazoa; phylum Arthropoda; class Insecta; order Coleoptera; family Meloidae; genus Zonitis; species Zonitis immaculata. The sequence continues at coordinate 12,306 of JAZBGX010000918.1, read as the reverse complement.
TTCATCAATTTTATCATTATCATTATCATCATTTTCTTTCTCGTAGGTAACAATACTGCATAATTCACTCGGTTCGGTTGTTGTACTCGACATTTTCCCACCAATACTTTCGAAATAATTCAATGCATTTTGTGCATCTTGTTCATTATCATATTCAACAAAAGCGAATCCTTTAATTGTATTACGATTTTTAAATTTCGGTATCGATACATAAACAACATTACCAAATTCATTAAATAATGATTTAACCCAATCATGATCAATATCCGATTTTAAACCTTCCACATAAATCGTACATTCATCAACATTTAATTTATGTTTTATCGGTAATGTACGACAAACAGCATTCTCATCATCATTCAATTGAATAATTGTCGATTTTTTTATCGCTTTCTTTATATCGTCAATATTTGTTGTTAATTTACGGATTTTATTGAAATTCAAAAACACACTCAAATCCACATCTACAAAATTATCAATAATTCTATTATGATTGACGATAAACTAACGATTACTCACATGGATTTTCATTGATTAATTGCCCTAAAAAACGGTCTTTAGCTAAATTCGAATCGCTAAAGTAAAATTCCATTTGTTGTAATATCGAATTATATAACTGTTTTTTACGATGACGGCCCTTTTTGGGGTTATGTTTCTCAACAACAGCCATTTCAGATTCACTATTCATTATCTTTTCTTCAAAGAAAATCCAAGTCTCCTCCAACGGAAAACTAGAAAATTTCAATATAATTATTGAGGTTATGTTATAGCTTCTAGTTACCACGGTGTCAGCTAGCTACTATAATCTGGTATCCCAGTAATAAACTTAAGATAGAAAAAATTACTAGATTTGGGGGTCTAAAATTAGAGCTTTTAATGTTGTTTGGTTGATTAAAATTAAGTTGGTATTGTATAAGAGATCCCAGTTCCCTTTTTTTCTCCATTGTGAGGTTGTGTATGTTTTGCGAAATTTTTCTTTCCTGAATAAAAATAAATATAATCAAAACAACAAAAATTAATAATTGAAATAATTATGGCAATAGTAAAGCCTGTTCCTGTTGTATTACAAGATAATATAAAAGATTTAATACCTAATTCAAAAATTTTAGTTGTCGGTGCTGGTGGCATTGGTTGTGAAATTTTAAAGAATTTAGCATTATCAGGCTTTCGAGATATCGAAATTGTTAGTAATTGTAATTTTAGATTAATATTATTACATTAATTTTTTTTTCTATATATTTATAGATTGATTTAGATACAATTGATGTAAGTAACTTGAACCGGCAATTCTTGTTCCGTAAAGAACACGTTGGGAAATCAAAAGCAATTGTCGCTAAAGAAAGTATTTTAAGTTTTAATCCGAATATAAATATTGAAGCATATCATGATAGTATTTTCAAGTAAATTACTAAAAATTTATTAAATTTATTATTACTTTCAATTCTATTTTTTTTTTAGTCAAGATTATGGTGTGAATTTTTTCAAACGTTTCAATCTAGTATTGAATGCTTTAGATAATCGTGCTGCACGTAATCATGTTAATCGTATGTGTTTAGCAGCTGATATACCATTAATTGAATCGGGTACATCAGGTTATTCGGGGCAAGTTGAATTAATCAAAAAAGGTATAACACAATGTTATGAATGTCAACCGAAATCACAACAGAAAACATTTCCTGGTTGTACAATACGTAATACACCATCAGAACCTGTACATTGTATAGTCTGGGCTAAACATTTATTCAAGTATTTGATTATTTAATTTAAAAAAAAAAGTTGTTAAATATTACTATTTTATAGTCAATTATTTGGTGAAGACGATCCAGATCAAGACGTCTCACCTGATGCTGAGGATCCCGAATTGAAAAAAGACGGAAATTTCAGTGTTACAGATGCAGGAAATATACAACGTGTGTCTACACGGCAATGGGCACAAGATAATGATTATAATCCCGAAAAACTATTCAACAAATTCTTTAAAGATGATATCGAATATCTGTTAACAATGGGTAACATTTTTTGTATTTAATTTAATTTTATTCCAATAATTGTTTGTTTTTTTTCTAGAAAATTTGTGGAAAACTCGTAAACCACCTGTACCGTTATCATGGAAAGATGCTGAAAATCATACAACATCACCTGATTGTCCCGAAATTACAAATAATAATACTAATAGTAATAAATCGGCTGATATGCAAATATGGTCGTTGAATAAATGTACAAAAATATTTGCTGAAACAATTAATTCACTTAAAAAAGAATTAAACGACCGTAAATTCTTAATTTGGGATAAAGATGATAAAGCCGCAATGGATTTTGTTACAGCTTGTGCTAATATACGAGCATTTATCTTTTCAATTCCACAAAAATCTCGATTTACCGTTAAATGTATTTAGTTTTTTTTTTTTTTGTATTTTAATTGATATTTAATTTAATTTATTGATTCGAATTTTTAGCAATTGCCGGTAATATAATTCCAGCTATAGCAACAGCGAATGCTTTAATTGCTGGTTTAGTTGTTCTATATGCATTTAAAGTATTGAATGATGAATATGAGAAATGTCCATCGATTTATTTACGTCCGAAATCGGTACATTCACGTGTTATAATGGCTGCTGATAATGAAATACAAAAAGCCAATCCGAATTGTTATGTTTGTTCAACAAAACCGACAGCACATATTTATGTTAATGTTGATAAAATGACGGTTAAAGAATTTGAACATGAAATATTGAAGAATTTGTTGAATATGGTAGCTCCTGATGCTATTTTAGATGGGAAAGGTGTGCTAGTTATATCGTCAGAAGAAGGAGAAACTGAAGTAGTTTTTATTCTATTTCTGTTGAATTTAATGGAATTTATTTTCTTTTGAATTTTAGTCTAATAATAATAAGAAATTGTCCGAAATGGGTATTGTTGATGGTAGTATTTTGAAAGTTGATGATTTCTTACAAAATTATGAATTAAGTTTGAATATAAATCATTATGAAGCTAAAGAAAAAGACGAACCTTTATTCAAATTAGTTGGTAATATGGATGATTTGAAAGCTAAAGAACAAAAAAATGATAATGGTGTTGGTAATGGTGAATTAACAAATGATAAATTAACATCTGGTAGTTCTAAAATTTCTGGAAATAATGATGATGATGATGATGATGATGATTTAGTTTTTGTTGAAAATAAATGCGATGATCCACAAGAAGGTTCTTCAAGTAAAAAACGTAAATTAGAAATTGAAGATGATGATGATCTTATTATTCTTGATGATGAGGTAATGGAGTAATTTTAGGATTTTTCTTAATAAGAAAATAAGATTTCGATTATTATTATTATTATTATTTTCTATAAAAAAAATTCTTATCAAATTATTGTCTGTGAATTCATGAAATTAAATTTTTTTTTGTTTTGTAATGAATTATTTCAATGTGTTTTATCGTATGTATCTTTGCCTTTATATCCAGTTACATATCCTGAATCGTCTGCAGTATATTCACGTCCTTCTTTACCTTTACCTTTACCTGTTGTTTGATCGAAACGTTCTTTATGCGAACCAGTATAACCGGCCACATCCGTCAAACGATCAACAGCGCCAGTTTTAACAGCTTGCTATATAAAATTGTAACATACAATCGAAAAAAATAAAGAATTTATAAAAAAGAACAACCAAATTTAGAATTGAAAAAAAAAAAATTGTATCAAGAATTTCTTAACTGTTGTCCCAGCTGTACCGGGTGGTCCACAATTTGTCAATTTCTTCTTTAAATCGTCAACTGAATAATTCTTTTGACTCGCTAAATCGCTTAAAAACTGATTAAATTTTGCATAATCAATCGTTTTCGATCTATAAAAATAAATTTTAATCGTTAGTAAGAAAGGATTCATTGAATTAAAATAATACTTGAATTTATTAAAACAAATCCCTGTATCGGTTGTTGTTAATTTATTATCAAAAACTTTCGCTTGTTTAAACCATTTATCAATTTGTGTTAATGTTATTGTTTTACCGTCAGCTCTTGTATCGCCGAATTTAGCAAAATTTGTAAATTGCTCTTCTAACGACATTGTTTTCGATATTGAAACGTTCAATTTTGTTTTTATTTCTAAATCTGACAAATACTAATTGATGTTTAGGAAAAAACATGACGTGTTTTTTTTAATCGTAACTGATTGATAGTAGTAGGATAATGGACCACCAATTATGATTCCAATGTTTTATGACATCTACTATCGGGTAATCAAAAAAGTTCGTGTGCTTTCATTTTGTGCAAAGTGCAGTCGATGTTTCTTAATTTTTGTTCATTGATAATACTTAGAGGTGGTCCAGAGAAATTTTTTAGGTGGTGCAAAGTTTCATTGTGATTCCCCAAAAGTGTAACCGCATTAGTGCCACTCTGATATGGCGTCCTTATAATGTCTATTCAAAGTTATAAATTATATCGCATTTTTACCGCTTCTTTCATATTTATGAGTTCCTCTTTCATTTGATGCGACACTTTTAAGTAATTGTGAGTAATCGAAGAGCCCAGAAGTGGTTTTTAGAGATTTTCTGTGGGAGTTTACAGCTTGATCGATGGAATAATGAGAATCTCGAAGAACTTGTGGAGGAAGATTTAAGAGCATAGAGCTTCCAGAGAGGTTCAGTGTAAGTGTTGAAACAATTCGGCTGCACCATCATCAGCTATAAGTGAAGATTGAAAGTCAAGTAGATAGGTCAAATAATAATAAATCAAGTCGCGCATTATCATTTGTTCGGAAAACGTTTCACTTGTTTTTATATCGGTTATTAATTTGCAACGAAAAGTGGAATCCGATTCTAAGCGATCTAATCATTGGTTGTCACCAACTTATCACCACTGATCACACAACCAAGAAAGATTTCATTGAGCAGCAGCCGGACTCGTCCATTATGAGTTCAAAGGAACGGGCCAAATCATCACTGTTGTAGTCTATTGTAATAAGCTTAAGCGAGTACTAGCAGAATTCATCCAGAAATAACCTTCTTAGAATCAAGTGACCCGGGGCACTCATGGAGCATGAAGAGGAAATTCTTTTACAAAAGCAGACCTCGAAGCTTCAGGTTTTACATTTACTCAGTGTAAATCTATATGGATGCGAAAGTTGTACAATGGATCCTGACCCTCACATAAATCTAAATATGCTGCGAATGTCATGGATACAAAGGGTCACCAATGACGAAGTACTCCAAGGTATGAATAAATGAGAAGAGCTGCTAAACACCATCAAAGAGAGAAAAATGTAATACGTATGGGTAAAAGAGCATTAGAAAGGCGCTAGAGCTCATGACTAAAGGACCTGAGAAAATGGTCTTAAGAAATTTTCTAGGTAGTGCTAAGTTTCATTGTGGCGCCCCAAAAGTTCACTCACATTAGGTCTTCTCTGATATGACGGCCCTATTCTAGTCAGCATAATGAAGTATATTGTGTTTCTACAAATTTCTTTATACCTATGCCTGATGTAGTATTTTGCGAAAATCTAGTTCGCCTCTGGTTTGACCCCTTATCTACAGAAGTATGTCGTGCTACAATTGCCATTTGGAAGGAGTCGGTGCAATAAGAAAAAGAAGGTTTCTATAGTAGATGTACATTTGAAAGGGCATGAGTGGAGCCAAGTTTTGGAACCTTTCACACACCGCATTTCAACGTGATAGCAATCTAAGTAGGAAACTGCGGTTGAGGAGGGGGATGGGCGGAGATCTCTGAGTTTTAGCTCCGCCCATGCTCTCAAATGTGAATTGTCTATAGTGAAATTTTATATTTTGCATCAAAAAAATCCGAGACGATTTTTAGAAAGCTTGCCGGTATATAACTCAAAAAATAAAAACACAATTCATTTTTAAGTGGTAATTTTAGAGTGTACACCTTGTATTTTTCTAATTTGCTTAAACAATTGAATTAGTTTAAAAGAAAATATTAATTTTTGGTTTCCGTTTGGTAATAAAATACAACATTTGAGTAGGTGCATAATAATTATATGTACTTTTCCCAAAATAATAATAATAATAATAATAATCATCATTATCATCAACAAAACCATTATCATCATAATAATAAAAATTACAATAGCAATTAGATTTGATGATCCTGGTCCTTATTTCTGAGTTGTTTTCTTTTCTTCTTTGTTGATTTCTATTGTTCAATAAAAGACTCTTTTTATTATTTATTTCTATTGCTAATAATAATAAAGCTATCTAATGTTGTTTTGATTTCCTGTAATTATAATTTCTTAAAGCTATTTGAATAAACTCATTTTAAATTATATCAAGTCACATTTCTTTATTCAATACGGCCCTGTTGAATATCATTAAATCTATAGTTATATTTTCTTCTTTGATGTTATAATAGATGCGCCCCCAGGTGGTTGTTATTAGCAATAATCGCCATTTTTCTATTGTTTATCATGCAATTTATTAATTATTTATATAATTATAGTGATAATTAATTATTATTTTTTTAGTAATAAAATAGCGAGATTAAATTATTTTAATATTATCGTGATGTTGAATTCCATTTTTATTTATTTAAAAAATTAAATTGTTATTTTGTTGTTGTTGTAGTTAAATTAAGGTGTAAATTGTGTCCATTTTGGAAATTTTTTCTCACATCTAAAATCATTTCACAAGTATTTATAATTATTTTCTATTTATTTATTAGGTAATTAATTGTTTATTGAATTTCTATAAATAAATTTGTTTTATAATATTTATTAAAGAATAATGACTGATTGTGAGCAGAGCCGAATTCAGTACGTTCAGTGCTCTTGAGTGACGAGCAAAGCAAAACCACGACTGTTGTAGTCTTACGCTCGGGGCTCACAGGACGTACTTTCACGTTCGTTTTTCAAAAATCGTAACTTTAAATAACGTCCGTTTCACTGACACTGTTAGGTATATAAGTGCGAGCGAGATCATAAATACCTCCATCTTGTCCACACTTATAAACAGAGACAACGGACATATTACTGACGTACTCTGAAAGTACTCAATACTTTGTTTTATGAAAGTGGGGTCCGTCAATGCTCAAGAGATTTTGTCTTCAGCTACATGATTTCGATGTTTGTTTTTTTTTTTGGACATAATTGAGCTCTTTAGGAGCCAGTCGCGTCGGGTTTCATATCCATTATGTTATGAACGGATCTTAAAGAAATGTTCAACTCTTGAACCAGCTCTCTGAGACTTTCTCATCACCAGGTTAGCCAAAACTTATCGGACTTCTTATAGAGTGCTTCAGGCATGCACGGCCCACCGTAAGTTTTTTGCAACATTTTCAGAGATTTGGCATACGAAATATTATCTGGATATAAAATTTGAGGCAAACTTAATTGCTCAACTTACTATTCCATTATAAAAATCGCAACGCTCTCGAAAGTATGACCAACACAATGAGCAATTAATTGTCAATGCACTGAGTTACATATTAAGCTAAATTAGAGCTAAACAAATCTAGGTGCGATATTCATATGATGATTTCCGAATATTTTCTATTCGAAGCGAGAAGTCGAGAAATGTAAAGTTAATTTCAAAATGTTTTTACTGACTCTCTCTCTCTCTCTCTCTCTATTTCTCTCAAGGGCTTGCTAGGAACACCAAAGATGTCTTGCTGTTATTGAGTCAAGAGCATGGTTCCAATATAGTCTCACCTATCTCGTTCTGGTTGTGTAACCTTACTGCTGCAGCTAATATTTCTTGGTTGCTTTGAGAGTGGTTTCCAATTGAACAGTCATTATAATATTGCACTAGCTGCTACAGCCTGGCTTTTGACGCCTGGATGCCTAGTGAGCGTTTGCAGATAGTCGTGAGTATTTGATTTTTTGATTGATCTTTGAGTAAAACCAATTTACTCATTTCTAGTGCTCCCGGATTGATTTTTCTTCTCTCTTTCGTGACTTTTAGAACGCTCAATCAAATTCTCCAAGATTTATATTCAATTTTCCAATTAAATGACAAAATTAACATTTGTTTTTTAAATTCCGAATTAAGAAATTTAAGATATTAATAAAAACCTTCCCGTATTTATCCTTTCTTTTTAATCACATCAGCAATTAGTGAATAAAATCATTTGTTTGTTTTTGTCCCGTTTTTTTTTTGTTTTAATTACTCCAGTAATTATAGTGGTTTTGTTTTTCTTTTTTAAATCAAATTATCGAATTCAACTAAATTCTCTCTTATTATCACAACGAACCACTATTCACAATAAAAAAAAAATGAATAAAAATTTATAGAAACATTGCAAATTGAAAATTCTTCAGCTAGATACGGATTGTTATAGAGATCGCGACTTGACTTGAATTCTACCGACATTCAAATCATATACATAAATATAGGATGTCCCATTCATCCAAGTAAGTTCCGTCTCTCTGACGACTTGCAATTTTTACCCAACGGTAGCCACGAGCATTTCAAATATTCAATTATTGAGGGCTCAAATTAGAATTTAGGCACATAGAACAACACTCTATACCCCAATTGTTTAATAATTTTCAAACTCGCCGCCCCACCACCACCAACACCAACGCGCATGCCCACCCGACGCATCCACCAAAATTAGTATTACAAAATTTCCGACACAAGTGACCCAGGATCGGCATCATATAACTACTAACAGTAGAGTCACGATGATTCTCCAAAGATGCAGCTTTTTCGCTCTTCTTTTGACCATTAAACCTGAACGGTCTATATATATATATATCACCCCATCAAGTCCAACATAATTTAATTAGAATTGAAAGAACTTGTGCAAAAATATATGATGGTATATATTAAGTTTGGGTCACCGCTCTGTATAGCGACTTGTTAAAACAATGACAATAATTTTTAATTGTGCAGAATGTTCGTGGCTACCGTTGAGTGAAAATTGCAAGTCGACATCTTGAATAGTAACAGAGCTACGGAACGTTTTCGGATAACTGGGACGTACTGTATATTTACGGAAGTAGATTTTCATTGGGAGATATTTAAAAAAACAGGACCGTATTACTTTTTTTTAAATAATTTATAATTAATAAGTTTGTTATGTTGCATTTTAATATTTATATGCATAAATAAATAAATAACGAATATTATTTTTTTGTGACAAGTCAATTTAAAATCGTCGAAATTGATATTGTAAATTATGAGGTTGTCGTCGTTGTTATTTGTTGTTGTTGTTGTTATAGTCGTCGTCGCCGTCTCCGACGCCGTCGTCGTTTAATAGAATTAAATTGAAAATTTATTACATACACTTATCAAAATTCTTAAATCCTGAACTTTGACAACAATAACTCATAATAATAATAATCTTTTATTATTAGACATAGTAGATGATAAAAATATAACAATAAAAAATCAACTATAAATTTATTGTCGTCGCCGTGAATTATTATGAAAATTTCAAGTAAATATTTGGTGAATGTTGATAAGGTTGTAGCAATTTTATAACCACTACCTGTTGTTTTTTTTTTCTATATATGTATATAAAAAAAATCATCTCAGAAAAGTATACAGTACAGGGATTCCAATAGATAAGGGTGAATAATTAACGAATCGATTATAAGTAATTATTTTTTTGGCATTTCTTGATTGGAAATGTGTTTAATTTGAACAAATGGTGGATTAGAGTAAAGTAGTAGTAGTAGAGAGAGTATTATTTATTTGTTAGATGTTTTGCCGGTGGTGGTATGTGCGCCCTTTTTGTGGAGGGCGGTGCTACACTGCTCTCCGCAGACAGCGGATCGCCAGTCATCCAACAACCGTTGAGATAGAGAGACACAAATCACAGCTTCCTCAAAATTTTTAAGACAACTATTCCAAACTAAACGTAATATAATTCGCGTTCATATATCAATATTATTATTATTACTAAATAAAATGAATAAATTTATTATAATAATAATATTGCAGTGATTAATTTAAATATATAAAAGAAATTATATAATTTAGTGTTTATTATTTGTGTGTGTGTCTGTGTCTGTGCGTGTGTGTGCGTTTGTTTATTTCGTTCCCGGTGACAATAATGTTGCAAAAACAAAATCTCATCTTCATTAAATTGATTTCCCTCATCTTATTATCATTAAGTGATGTTTGTTGTGTATCGGAGAATTTTTTGAAAATGTTCGAAGGACAACAATTACCAGCCGATCCATGTTATGATGAAGATCGTCCAAGACGTTGTATACCCGATTTTGTGAATGCAGCATTTGGTATACCAGTTAAAGCATCATCAACATGTGGATTACAATCGCCAATACATTATTGTGAATCACCTGAACCAGGTGCACAACCACAATGTCATATATGTGATGATCGACAAATGAAAAATCGCTATCCATCATCACATTTGACCGATTTAAATAATCCAAATAATATAACATGTTGGCGTTCAGAACCATTACCGCCCGTTTTATCAATCAATGCACCACCCGATAATGTAACATTAACATTAAGTTTAGGTAAAAAATATGAATTGACTTATGTTAGTTTACAATTTTGTCCGAACACACCGAAACCGGATTCGATTGCAATTTATAAAAGTATGGATTATGGTAAGACATGGCAAGCATTTCAATTTTATTCGAGTCAATGTAGACGTGTTTATGGTAGACCGAATCGTGCAACAATAACTAAAGCTAATGAACAAGAGGCTAGATGTACGGATGCACATCGTTATACTGGTGGTGATAATTTAGGTTTTGGACAAACATCACGGATAGCATTTAGTACATTAGAAGGGCGTCCTAGTGCTGGCGATTTTGATAATTCACCAGTTCTACAAGATTGGATAACAGCCACTGATATTAAAGTTGTTTTTAATCGACTACATATGCCAACTGAAGATACTCTAACTAATGATAATCTAGATATATTAGTTGATGGACATGTATATGATAATAATAATAATAATGATAATAATAAACATCATCGAACTGAAGAAGATGATATTATTGATGAGGACGATGATATAATCGATCAAACGAAAGAGCCAACTGTACAATTAGTCAATGAGATGCAAAGTTTAGATATTGATACTAATGTGAAACAATCATCGTCATCGTCGTCAGCGACATCACAAGATTTGACTAATGGTATTATGGGCCAATACCATCAAATAACCCATCAATATGCAGTTGCCGATTTTGCTGTTGGTGGTCGTTGTAAATGTAATGGTCATGCTAGTCGTTGTATTACAGGAAGAGATGGTCAATTGGCATGTGAATGTAAACATAATACAGCAGGAAGAGATTGTGAACGTTGTAAACCATTCTATTTTGATAGACCATGGGGCCGAGCTACCGCCCGTGATGCAAACGAATGTAAAGGTAATAATAACCCAAAATTATCATCTATTACAATATAATTTAGAACATAAAAAAAATTTTAATTAAAGAGCGAGAGAGAGAGAGAGAGATATTGATAGGAATCAATCGTTGTTAATTGATCAATTAACATTTTTTTCTCTCTTCTATATCTCAACAACCAACGTATAACGTTCCATCTAAATATTTATCTTTAGATTTCCTTTTTCTAATCTTCGATTATATGCAACTGTTGTTTTTTTGCTTCCAATTTAATAAACATGTTTGATATAATTAGCTAGTTTGCCGATCTTTTTGATATTGATTCATTTTGAGTTTAAATGACAAGATCATTTCATCAATATATAAAATAATTACAGTAATTATATTTAATGTTGTTAATAATATACGACAATAATAATTTCTTCTCAGTTAATTATTCATAAATTACAAAGAAAATTCAAAAGTTGTGCATAATTTTATTACAAAAAATATATATATATATATATATACAAATAAATAAATTAATTGACTTTACAATTGGATTTGACGTCGATCGGATCAGATTGAATCGTATTATAGACGAGCTATACAATCTCAATATTAAGTATCAAATTGAAACAATTTTTAGACGATTTCAAGAATATTCCAATTCTCTATTATTATTTCAATGGAATTGTCTTATAGAAGGTGTCCTAAGGGTGCGAAAAACTTCCATAACTCGCTTGCTATGTACAATCTCTATTATTTCCAAATTGTTGCTAAACACAGTGGCCCACCAAACTTATGTTTATTTAAATCCAAGTGACCATATACGAGGGTGTATCAAAAATCAACTTAAAAATTGATATCATCCCTCACCTACCCTGTAAAAATACGGATTGGAAGCTCTTTTATTATATTATTATAGAAATTCTTTTAACGCTTCATTGTTGCTGAAATGCTTGCCTTCCGATGCTTCTTTGAGGTGTCTGGAATGTAGGTTGGATGTTCTAACGTTTCCCCAGAAAACAAATAAC
>JAZBGX010000917.1:0-13473 GCA_037414775.1 Zonitis immaculata | reverse complement strand
TTACTGGTCGACTATTGTATAGAATATAGACTCCCTCTCTATCTCTCTCTCATCATTCATTTCTGCAAAGCAAGCCCCCATCATATCTCTTTTACTCTTATATATCTCTCTTTCTTGTGATCATCACTCCAGGCGCCAAAGTTATAACTTAAAATGGAAATTGAATTCGCACACACAGTTTTCCAGCGTAGATCTCGACACAGTAAAATCCCAGTAAGCTCCAGGACTGTCCAACATGACCACTATCTACTACATATATAGATATAGATACATGTATATATATGTGTGTGTCTATACATATATATATAGGTGTACATCTAGAAAGATAGATGTACAACATCAACCCTCTCTAATGTTCTTTCAAGCTGACCAAATTCCAACGAAATTAATGCAGGGCATTTCCGCAGAACGAACAAGAAAAATGACCGTCACAAATTTGATTATTCACACATTGTCAAATATTTAATAATAATAATAATAATAATAATAATAATAATAATAATAATAAAAAGAAAGAATAACAAAAACTGTAAATAATTATCAACTATTGGAGTACGAAAGCTCTCCATTCTAGAAGCATTAATTTCCTTTTCTGTAATACAATTTATTGTTCGTATTGTTTGTACGGATTGTATTGTGTTTAAATATTAAATGGCACATTTCAGATTTAGGTATCTACAATATATATATATGTATGTTATATTATAGCAAGAGGAAAAGACGACGGTGTCTAGATAAAACTATTCAGAAAACTTTATGAAACGTTGTTCTATATAAAATTATGGGGTATGGCAACGAATAGTAAGTAAGTTATTCATATATATAGTAATGGCGTGAAATTGGATTTTAAATAAATTGCCCTTGCTCTTCTTATAGATATTTACATGTCGTTATTGCGTCATCGGATTCGTTTAGTTTGCCTTACATTTACTTTCTTATTCCTGTTTTTTTGTTGTTGTTGTTGTTGTTGTTGCGCTGTTGTTTGGCTCCTCATTATCCACCCCATTTTCAATCAACTTGTTTTGTTTAACCCTCGCGATAAGTTTATCAAAACTTTATTGTACTATAATAATTACATTCAAAATATATATATATATATAGATATAATAATAATTTAACTTTTAGTCAATATAATTTTTTTTTCGAATCATTTGATTTTCTATAGCTTCCATTTCGTTAAATAACATCGATACATATAATATTAACGCACAAGTCGGTCATCTTTCAATTGATGATGATGATGGCATATCACAATTCATTTATTCCATAAGGGGATTTCTTATCCAGGATATGTTACATCAGATCCCGTCTTTTCAAAGACGTTAATGCTATACAAAATGAAAAAGATGACAGATTGTATAACCAATTCTATATATCTATCTATATATCTCTCTATCATATTATCTCTCTCTTTTTTTAACAATATAAACAGGAAGTGAACATACGTAATTTTAGCTACACATATATACACCTACAAGGACCCTCTTCAATCCAAATAACTATAACGCTCTATTTAGTTTTACAAGCTCAATCAACCACTTTTGGAGCTATTCGAACATGCTAGAAATTTCAATTGATTAGACTCATAAACATTATAGTGTTATATTGAGTTTTTGAGCTGTTTTGATTTGAGAATTGTGGAAAAAATTGAGCTACAATTATTGTAATTTTTTAAATCGAGTAAAATCATATTTTGAGGTTCAATTTTTTGAAAAAAAAAAGTTATCAGAAAGAAGAAATGATTTATTGAGTTATAAATCACTGAAAAAAATAGTACAGTAAAACCTTTCTTGGATGGACAACTTAGGATTGATCCTCAATATGTGGAAAATTATCGGAAGCTAATTCAACTTATATATTTTCTCAAATAATAATTTGATAAATTAAATTTTATTATTGCTAATTCCAATGTAAATTCAATTTGAAAATTATCGAATTTTATTTGATAAACCAATTTTCATACCCAACTTAATTGGTAATCGATGCCGTCTCTCGTAACAGATCAAATACTCTTTGTCCATTTCCCTCTAAAGCACGAATTGCTTTAGGAAAAAAAATCTTTATCTTGACTCTACCAAAATACTTCTACAGCAGTTATCACCTCGCTATTGTCTTGAATTTTTTGCCCCTAAGCTGTTTTGTAAGCCGATAAAAGCGATAGAAGCCGCTGTGCGCTAAATCTGTAAGTTTTGGTGAAACTTATACGATTCCCTTAATAATCTCCCTCAATTTTCCTATTTGGTCAGCATCATCAATATTTTCAGTCTCAAGATCTAAGTGTCACGAATCGATTCATAAATCTGTCTGGTAATATCCAAAATTTCCTTTTGAATTATATTTTTGTATATAACTCAACATTTTGAGTACTCAACGTGCAGGGGCACCTTATTCATGTGTAGTTCGTCTCTGAGGATTCTCCGACCTCAACTAAATGTCTGATGATCATTCTTCGGTCAGTTGAAGCTGTAAAGCTCCGACATTTTCACATTTTGGCCGATGTGGGCCGTGCATGGTCCTGCCTCGCCATACTCGTATTCCGTGCAGGTTCTGCTCAACTTGAAACGTTAAACTATAAAATATGGATCGGTATAAATCTCTAATTTAAAGCAAAATTATTTGATGACAGCTTCGACTTTCTTATACCCCATTTTCGTGTTCCATTGAAAATTGCAATGATTATATCAACTGAACCGATTGTTATTCAGTAAATACGTCTAGTATTATTGGTTGGTTTAATTCAAAGACGATAACAATGCGTAATGAAGTGAGAACTGAAAGAAACAATAGCTTTATATGTATGTTTGACAAGCAAATAAATAAGCTATATACAATTTAGTTTAATAATACATATGTATATTAGTATATACATACATATGTTTATATATAGATGGATTTATGTATGTATTGGTGTCAATATATGTGTTTAGTAAAATAGGGGTTGTAAATCGGTGGGTTCGCGTGGCTGTATTTGTGTTATATGTATAAGCGATTACAATGTAATCGAAAGGCTTATTGTATGTCGTCGTCGCTGTTGTTGTTGTTGTTGTTGTTGTTGTATTCGCGTATTCCCTCCTTATCTAACGAACAGAATACAACCAACACTATACCACAACATATACCTATACGTATGTATATTTTGAACATCCCAAACTGTAGACCAAATGAAATTTGCATAAACAATATAACAACAATTAAATTAAACATTCGTAATTAATTTATAAAATCATTAGAATTCCAGGAAGGATCACAATAATTACGATCAAATAAAAAATAAATCAAATATAAAATGTAGAAATAATCCGGAAGTAGGGTCATTACATAAATGTGTGGTAACGACAATGTGAATTGATGAATAAAATGAAATCGTTGGCGTGTCTATATATTGAAAAGCAGAAAAAAGAATACAAATCCATTCAATAATAATTATTTTTATCATTATGATGATGATAATTTGCGGAAAGTTCAGTATATTATAGAAAGGTCACATCTAGTATAGAAAAGTTTTTTTTGTTTTTTTATTACCACGAAAACAAAAGAGTGTTTGATGACGTTATTATTAAATGAATAATAATAATAATAAAAATTGTATCCCAAATGTGTCCAAGTTCTAATTAGAACGTATGAATGCTTCTGAAACACAATTTTGCTTCAGCTCGTTCAAAATCCACAAACTATATATGTATGTATGTAAATGTTTTGATAATATATAAAATCCGATAATAAGAGAGTTCATCTATAAAATCACATCAGATGATTATTGGTTACAAAGAGATATCTACATATACGACTATATATATATATATATATATCTATATACTTTATTATAATTGTGTGATCTACCAGGCGTTGTTGATCAACGAACGAACGTTTTATGTTCGGATGGTACACAGTAATGAGCTGGAAAATTACAACCAAATAGATGTTAACGATTATATTTCTGTTCTGTAAATTGGTGGTGATAACATATATGGTGGTTGAATAAATATGACAGTAAATTCGATTATTATTATTATTATTATCATCGAAACGCCCCTCGCGACAATCTATATAGTTCACTATCTCAAGATATATAGTGTAATTCTATCGTCTGTATTAGTGGCGGGGTGAAAGTGGGCAATTATTATACGATAGACATTTTATAAATTGAGCAATTTTCTTAGGAAACAAACTATATCCGAAATACAGGCAAACCTTTCTGTGATGGAGTTAATTATGCTTTCTTTATGGATTTTGGTTTTAGTGAAACCTCCGCTCAAGAAAGGAATATTTCCTAGAACTGTTAGCGGTTTAGAAAATAGTTGCCCGAAAAAAACGGAGAGTACCGTTTGTAGACAAAGAAATTCGTGACAATTACAAAGGATATTTGGGAAATTTGGAATATGTACTTTCGATCATAACTGACGATAACAATTAAATATTCAGGTGATTCTTCTTTTGTTGCGTTCGCTATGTCCCCGGAAAGGAAATAACTCGATAAGTAGAAATAAAATTAGTTATATTTGTTTGAAATTTTCTATCGAAATCCAGATGTGCAACGGTATGAGGAGATACACAATGTAGCATTGATAATAATTGAAGACGTATGTGTTTGATAATATCGAACAATAATATCATTTGTCCAATTTTGAGTTTGTTTACACATTTCCAAAAGTTCTCACAAATTTAACAATTTTTTTTTGAAATTTGGACAGGACAACGTTTATCGGTTCAGCAGCTATAGTGAATCGATATATTTTAATTTATTCCAGGTAATTTTTGTTAATTGAAAATTTATTTGTTCACCAATATTTGGTTAGAATTTTGCATTATTAATAAATAATCGAACAATTTGGCTTTCTAAATAGAATAAAAAATAATTTCCGTGATTAATTAAATAATTCAATAGAAGTGGTGAATCAATTACGTATCATATTCCGGAATTATTTTTTTTCTATTACTTTGATTCGAATTTGAAACTTGGTTATAGTAATTATTTTATTTGATATCTAATTTATTAACTAGAGCCAAATATTTATTATATTGAGTTCCTATTACTAAATCATCCTCCCCAAACTATCCAAAAGAATTCTTTGTTCTTGTACAATCAAAAAAAAACCACCCTAAAATTCAATTCTCTCGATTATCTACAAATGGTGACGATATTTGTGCTTTCAAGGAGAACCAAAGCTCGAAAAAAAAAACGACTACCACCAAAAATTCCCATCTGTGATTATGAAAGTCGTTCTATAAAATTTCCGCTATATATAGAACTTCAACTGTATTTCGTTAAAAATTAACTTAAGCGAAGACGACGGCTATCATTCGAATTGATTACAGCACCTCTTGAACTTAATTTTAAATCGATTATAAAAAATTTTATTAATCCAACGAGAGAATATAAATTCAGATCTAGCGACGACAATTCAATCAAAATAACGCCGAAATAAAAAACGTGGAAACTGTTTAGTAGAAAAAAATCGTCGACAATTCCTTCATGCTCCGTTGTTATAATACCATCCTGATAGTAATCCATAGAATTGCAACTTATATAAATATACATATATAGTACATGTATAGGTTGTACATTTGGCGTGTTCCAATATTCTCGACAATAATATAAATTTGATATCTTGTTTAGGGAATGCACGACGCCCAATTTAATAACACAGTGAAAATAGATATCGAAAACTCATAGTATGTATTATAAGTACAATTCTATAGTAGAGCGTGTGTAACATGTCGATTTTAGTTCTACTTAAAATAGCCGATAACTGTCCGAATGTTTCTTATTTATCACGCAAGATTTCCAATTATTGTTAACAATTGTTCCGGACGGAATCGTTTATTACGATTATATTATAAAATTGAATTAATTTTAAATTAGCCATTTGGCAAACTACATACTTGGTTCTATCTGAAAAATTGTAGTGTTCGGTTTTGTTTTTGTTTTTTTTTTTTGTCGTTGGACCTATTTTGTATGTATAGCTAGTAACGTGACGCGTCATTTTACCTTGTGCAATTGCGACCATCCACGTATAACTACGTGATATACACATACTAATTAACTTAACTGAGCCAGGTTTTCAGCAAGATTTCAGATTAAATCGACATTGAAATGAATTTACTAAAATTACAAACTAAATTCGAATTAAACACATGCCTTGGAATCGTAATTTTATTCATAAAAGTCCGTATATTAAATCTAGAAAGTAACTAGCTTACTATATGGAAAAATTGAACAATTACAACCTTAATTGAAGGCGCAAGCTCGTTTTTATTAATGCTACTATTGCTCGAATCAACGAAAATTGTATCGCACCAACCAAGCAATGCTTGTTGAATGCAACGAACCCTGCTACATCATTCGAATTTGTGACGCCTCGTCTACTCGATACTTATGAACTTTTCCTCTGTAGAAAGTTAACTCGATCTTGGGTAGTCTGAATGACGATAAACAAGAGTTTCTATTTCATTTGTACCAGAAGTGGCTACCAAACAGTTAAGATGCGTCACAAATTCTTTTCATGTACGCAACGTCCATCCTCTTGCATTAATCGGGCTATAATCAACAAAGTTAATTACGTGCTGAATTTTCTTCAAATTTCTTGCCCCTGAGCTGCTATTTGAGCCGGACAAGGAGATAAAGGCTGCTGAGAGCTCAATCTGTAGCATAGGATGTGTGCTTAATTGATTCGGATTCCGCAACCATCGCAACTTTGGCTGTGCTGGTAAACCAGCACTCTAGCTTGCAGTGCCTCGTCTTCTTCCTTGATGACCTTCCACAGTCTTTTCATTTGGTTTGAGTATTAAGAGCCTGTAAATTCTAGGTAACCATCATAACTGGGAATATTTATTTAACAAAGGAACAAAACAAAAACAAAAAAACATAATAATTGAAATCGAATCTTACTGTTTTGTTCATAGGAAAAAAGAATAGACACTAGAGACATGGCTAGTGGGCGTATAATAATCCGTACTTATCCAACAATGTGATACCTATTTAGTGCAGACGAATTATAGTGGCGCACGTTGTTTTTTAGTTTCGATGCACGTGTATTTGTTATAAATACGCTTCTATTATTTTATGTGGAATACTTGTGAGTGCCTTTCAACTTGAATATTTAAAACATTGGTTTATTCCAAATGGAATTATAGAACTGACTGCGAAACTCAATATTTTCCATGTCGATGAAACTCAAGATCTAAACCTTCATTTATGACGTATTGCGGGGAAACAATCAACAGTCTTCTTTCCGAATTAGAACAAACAATGCTGGAAAAGTAGATTTTCATTACACAAAATATAGTTTAAAGTTTAAACTTCCTCCAACGATTGGCGGTCGAATATGTTATATAAACATTTTCACGGCTTTTCATATTTTCAGTTTAAATAATTTTGAAATTATAAATTGAAGGTAACATTAAATTGTTGAAAACTTATATAATTTTAATAATAAATGAACCACAATAATAGAATATTCATATCGGAGATCCCATTTTTAATTAAAATTCAAATGAACTTATCTCAAATTATGTTTCAAGATAATTGTTTTTGGTTTTTTTTTTCCTCTTCCAAAAAAATATAAATAACTTGAAAAATCCTGCAGTTTCCCAATGAAAATCTATCGGGGAAACTTTGATATTTCCAAATGTGATTCAGTGGAAATTCTATGTTTGCGTAATCATTTTGGAGCTCAATCTATGCAAAATTCCAAAATTAATTTATTCATCAAGATGAAAATCATTACAGCTTCCACCAATTCGTATCTATTTTTGAACGAAATCTATCAAGTTTCTGTTTATTATTGATATTTGTTGTTGAGGTTGAGATGAATGGATCAAGTGCAACTTTAGTATTGTATTGTTGTTGTTGTTGTTGATTTTGCTCTTCGCTATATCCGATTTGAGGCCGATCACATCAAAATGATAAATGATCTCTGTCCCTAGCACTCTCTCTCTAAAGCTCTAGATTTGCATAAGAACGATCCGTAACTAATGAGCGGCCACCCGTTGAGTTTAAGAACGCAATATTCCCAAATATAATTCATTATAAAATATTTTATCCAACTAATATTAATCGATGGGTCAATTATTGTAATCGTGGTAGTTTCGGGTGCATATATTGGTTAAATGTCCACTATAATAATTAGTATGTCGATGTGGACATCAAGTCGTATAGAGTGGGAGCAAGGACTGTATATCTAAGCTTATACAGGACGCGCACCTGAGGGCTAACGGACAGGCGCCGGTACGGATAGCCTGCTACATCCTTGACGCTGGGGAGTTTACAGGATCAGTTCCGTTGGTGGCGTCACGACGAACGCCACCATCCAAATTACGGTGACACAACATACGAAATATCTATCTAAACATCATAGAAAGTTTTGCGGTAAGACAATATAATCAATTTTTTTAATTCTTTCTCAACTAATCTTTCGAGTAATACATGAATAAAAAATAGACTCACAAATAATTTGCATTTTGAAAAGAAACTAGATTAAAACTGGAACTGTTTACATTTGGACCTTTGGGCCATTACTTAAGGGAGATTATTCTCAATGCTTTTATCATCGTAAACAAACACCGTACGACAATGTTCAATTTTTCACTATTATAATACAACACAACCCCCAACGGGCATATACAATTTTAATAATTAATTCAAATAAATAGAGAAAAAAATCGTTATTATAGCAGAGTAGATATAGGAAATAATAAATTTCTTCTCTAAAATTTGAAACGTAGACTCGCGAACCAATTAAACGAGAAACAAATTTATTTCTTGTTATCGTCGTCCGTGATTATAAAACGGAAAGCGACTTGTTATTGCATTTTAAAATAAATTCGAAATGAGAAGTAAACTTCTTTAAACAAAAAAAAAGTTGAAAAATAATTTTTGCCTCTAGCTATTTCGCCGAAATTATTTACTCAAGCTCAAGCTTTCATTCGCTCTATCTCTTTCTCACAAATGATACAAACAGGAGTTATATTTGTTTTTTTGTTTTTGTTTTTCCATCAAAAACCGACAATTATTATCAAACTATATTTGCATGAAAATATTTTAATTAAAACTATGTATCTATAAGATTAGTTTTGTTTAATGAATTTATTGAGTTTCATTTGAAATTTAGTGGGTTTTAAGCACCGAACTCGACAATTATTGTGTTTAATTGAACTGTACGAGCTATTTAGCGATTAGACTGCAAAAAATATAAATTTATTGTAATCATTTTATTAGTGGATAATTTGTAACTATAACGATACTGATGATTTTCGTTTTTTGAATAAAAAAAATAGTTTAATCAAAAATTTTGGATTTAAGGGTATTTAGATTGGGGTAGATGGTTGGTTGGTTGTACATGCCATGTAGCACCCTCCGGTAAAGATTTAAGACCTAGAAGTAATTATAAATAAATGCCAGAGGGGGCACTATACCCAGGCCAGATATCTGATTACAACCAAGATGCGGCCGACTGCTTATAAGCGCTTTAGTCGCTTTTAAATCTAGTTATACACCACCGTACTAGGTCTCTAATTAACAAATTATTAAAGATTATGGGCTGTATTTAATATTGTTGTTGTTATTCCGAAAATATTACAAACTAGACGCAAAAATTATGAATAAACATCTCAGTTTACTCAACTGATTAGTATATTACGGGAAAATTCCGATTATTTCGAATTTTTGGTCAAAATACAGTTTATATACATGCAGACGAATATTGTTTCGTTTGAATGTAGATATAATGTGGCGAAAGCTATCGCATGTCCGCCAACTTTATCTATAAACATGAGCTTTCGAATGGACGAAAGGAAACGCTTTTCAAATTCCTCTACATTGATTTTTATTATAAACAGAATGGAACTTTTATGAAATCGAGTTTACATTTTTTTTTCCTACCTACTTTTAAAGCTATTATTTGATTGCAAATACTTGAAATAATCTACCAAATAGACAGAAGCATTATTACGTTGAATTACAAAGACAAAACTCAATGGTATTACGCAATTAATAGGATCAAAACTTATAATGAACGATTTTAGACGCAATTTTCTAATTAATTGCGATTTTAGGTCGAACTAATTCGAAAAAATTATCCAGAATTCAATAAATTATAACAATTATCGGTCGTTCTGTTTCTTTTCCTTTTTGTGTTTGTTTTGTTTATATCGAGACATTTGTCTTTTGCTTGTTGTTGTTGTTGTTGTTTTATTATTTCAATTTGAAAAGTCTATCCCATAAATTACGGGTTTCGAGGCATCGCAACCGATTTTCAACTGGTTCGTTGTCGACGAAACCTGCAGACTATGGGACACACACTTCGCAAATAATTCAACAAAATAAAAAAATCTAAAATAGATAAAAAGAGTTCTAAAATATACTAAATTGGTTTTGGATTAAATGAATTTATTTTGAAATGCACCAGGCGACATAAACTAATTAATCCTGTGAAAATGTACGTCTATATAGTCATATATATCGTCGTTTAGTTTAGTTAACAAATGAGGCTCGGATTATTGGTTGTAAATATTCTATCGTCCAGTTCCCATTATAGGATAATTGGAATCAAAATTCAAAGAAAATAAATGAATCGAATAGCCAAATAAATTCCATTTATTTTTGTCCATAGATAGAGCTTACACTACTGTCAATTAATTAGCTAATACTATATATATGACTTAATAGAATCCTATGTATTGAGGCAGTTTGTAATGACAAATACAGATGGTGGATGGTTTATTCAACCACATAACATCCACACATGACATAGATTTCATATCTAATAATAATTGCTATCGTTCGATCTAATTAAAAAAGTTCGCAAATAAGTCATTAATATTCTTAGATAGATGGAAAAACGGGTAGATAAAATCCGATATTCCAGACGATGAATTGATTGATAATCTCCCAATGTTTTGTGAACGACATATATATATATATATATATATAGTTATAAAGGTACATATTGAGAATTAAAGGAGTCAATCTATGTATTGAGACGCCAAAGATGTTGTAATAGGGGTGGTTGGTGGTTGATGGTGGTGGTGGTGGCGACGACGACGACGACGGCAGCTTAACTTCCACTGAGAGGTGTCAGGGGATTTGCAATAGGGGCGTTGTATTGCCGGATATGAGTTTCCGTTATGAACAATTTACTATGAAATTGAATGATCGAACACCAGACCAGAATTTAACGGTTTTCACAATTTCATAAAATTCGATTTCGATTAAATTCAATATTTATACAACTATATAGGTATATTATATATATATATATATATATTTTCTATGTGAATGATAGTGGAAATGTTTAAAGTGCTTGAAGGAAAAATAAATATTATAAATGAAAACCAGAAATTTTTGCCTATTCACCTAAAAAAAAAAAAGAAACCTTATCGAATTTGAATATTTCTGAGTTGTATTAGCTGAATATATTTCTTTTATAAAATTAATATGAAGAGTGCTATCAAAATCTTTGATTTAAATTATAACACTTTCCCTTTTTTATGAAAAAATCACAATTGTTTTGAGCTTTCATAATTGCGTATATCATCATTTGCATTTGTGAATATCTTGTTTTCTGTGCACTGAATAGCTCCCAACGATGGTAGAAAGATTGTACAGCCTCAAATTCTCCACAAATTTGGTCCCGGACAATATTCCATAAAATTTGAACGTACTTGTGATATTATAGCGCGAAAAATGCGAATGATAAGTATGATAACTTAATAGCGAATTTTTGCCTCCTACAGGAGATGCCAACGTAACAACCGTATATTATTAAACAATCAAGCGGCACATCTCATTTCAGTGCAAATCGTACAAATAGGCAGTATAACGAGTGTATCACAGTATTTTTCCTCGCAGTTGGCGGTGTATTGGAGAACGTAGGACCATAGCTTAGTTCATACGTGATTAAATTTAACATTTTTTGTAGACTCTACTTTACTTTCGTCTATATATATTGTGATTTTTGTTAAAGCATTCTTTATGCTGTTCAAACAAGTTTTGAAGTAAGTATACAGGATGGTCCGCCAGAGTCTTGTAGGAACTCTGGTTCTGGTGGAAGGAAAAAAATGCACTCGAGAATCTAGAGTTTGGGAAATCGTTTTAACGTCAAAATGTTCCCTAAATATCACACTTTAAATTTTTTTTTGCCCCCACTAGAGCCAGAGTTACAAGACTAGGAAAGCGTCCTGTATAGACAAGAGGAGAAATCGTATAGCTTTACGTTACGCATTTGATTGATGGAGATTTATATTTTCTCCTTGTGAAAAAAATTATTTCGGCTATAAATAAATACATAATAGATGATGTAATTATCTAAATTGCTATAGAAGAAAAAAAAATCATTAAATATTACGAAACTAATTCTCGCTATTTAGTTAAATATAGCCGTAATAAAATAATTATCAAGAGACTCAACAAAATTTTAAGCTATTATAATGAAAATTTATTATCTATGATTTGCGATTTTATTTTTTCTATATTCCGCATCTTTGTATATAATAACTTTATTATGGACGCTATATGCGTTGCATAATAAGAATTTTTACCGCCCGCAATTCTCATTATAAAACCCTTTTTTCATTTACAAACGTTAGTAGAATTTTATATACCAGGGTTACCGCTTATTTACCCTCGAAAATCGCCAAGAAGTTGCAGCTCGATAATTTTCAAACGAGAACCGTCTTTCATGTCCCCAATAAGTGACTAACCCTTTTTTTTTTATTGTCTATGATTTGATGGTACCTAACAGAATTTCCATTTAATAAGGCGAAACCAAGAGTAGGCCAAATTGCGGGTCGTGCTTTTGTCGAAAATTCACCTGCTGCCATACTCCCTCCAATCTAGCAACGCTGCAACGTACTCACAAATGTAATCTCAATTTTAAAAAAAAACTCATTGATTTTGGCAGTAATTGTATATTTGACCAAGTGCTAGATGGCTGACAAAAGATTTTCTCAGTATAAAAATTCGGTATCTGAACAATTTTTGACAATCACAAAATAGAAAAATTCATATATGAGACACTGCGGTTTCATATAAGTCCAATAGTCGTACGACTCCAATAAATTCTCTATTCATATTAAATTTTTCAAATGTAACTTAATTTTTATGGAAAAAGTTGAACGAAATCGCCGGAATTACCAATTCTAATAATACAAACATAACAATTAACCCGGATTAAAAATACATATATATAGATATAATGGTAATATCTAAATTGCTAAAAGAAATAACTGCGAATAATAAAAAAGACAACAATTCAATTTTCGCCTTTTTGCAAAAATACATTTAGCAAATATAAATAAATGAGAAATATTTAATAAGCATATGATTAAAATTCAAGGACAATAAAGTGCTAATTGTTTTATTCAAATAATAATAAAAATTATTAATATCAATAATATACGATTTTCGAAATTAGTTTATTATTAGTTATAAACAGTAAAACAACCCAAAAAAAAAAAACACCCCAATTTATTAAA
>JAZBGX010000916.1:0-18297 GCA_037414775.1 Zonitis immaculata | reverse complement strand
CTATAGAAATTCTACTATAATGGAAGAGAAATTATAAAATAATAGTAGTTAAATTGTTCTAACATTTGTAGTTATTGTAATAGAGATAAATAGGAAAAACAATTGAAATTGAATAATTCAAGACCAGCGTATAAATAGAAACGAATTAAACAAAATCTATTATTTGATAAGAAACGAAATAGAGACATAGAAATCGAATAACCTGCTCGAATAACGCAAACTCACCAACGAGTAAAAATCGATTTCTATAACTTAAATAACGATAAAATTATGATTATTTTAAAATTTTAAATAATTTTATTAGATCTATCAGAAATTCGTAGACAAAACAATCCATCCAATTGTATTTATTTGAGTAAAGGCAAAAAACAATGAGCGAACAATAAAAATGATTGATAACCATACTGGGATTAAAGCAACTAGGGTTCTGTGAATGGAGCACTACCAAAGAGGGATTATTTTTGGGACAATAAAATACAGATAGAATAATATCGGCGATTTATCAAGACAATTAAAATGAGATGAAATAATTGCTCTTGAGATTCATCTAAATCCAAAATGAAACTCAATTGATGTGTTGATTTTTTTTTTATTATACTGTTATTGTTTGATTTTCAAATTGTTGGAACTTAAGATAAAAACCATAGTCTCAATTAAATACAAGTAAAGATTAGATATAACAATAGAATATAATGAACCACCTGTGTTTCGTCATCTTTCAACAAATACTAATAAGGAAAATAATTAGATTTTTCATTGTTCTCAATCAAGTTCTCGTTAATTCTTATTTAAGACACTTAAAATAAAAATTATCTCCTTTACAGAGTATTCCAATGTTGATTTGTTCTAATTCTAAATTCCAAATTAATAAACAAAATAATTATGGATAATTCTCATTGATTGTGTCGCCTCAGTAGGAGTGGCAATCGAGACTGAATCGGTATAGTTGCGAAACTTAAAAATAACAAACTAGTAAAAATATACACGGAATATAAGCAACCCAACAAACAATTAAATGAACAACAATCAGTCACATTATTTTAGTTATAGAGGACTGAAATAGCAAAAATTATAAAAGGGGTTACAGAACTAATTAAGCAAAGCAGGAACTACTCATTGTTTTCGAAACAAAGACAACAGCCGTTCAATCCTACATTCGATATAAGAAAAAATTAATTGTCTTATTAACCACCTTATAGATCAAGTAAAATGGGGATTCGGTAACTTACAAAGTGTACTTGAAAATATTAATACAGGCGTTGATAAACAACAACAAATATCTATAATTACAAATGGCCAAAGAACCTACTACCCCTGTTGTGATAAATTTGATGCGTTAGCTAAACATCTAGAAAAAGTATTTACTCAGAGCTACAGAAATTTTATAATCAATTATGTAGAAACTTACATGATAAAAAATCGCTTGGACATAGATAATCTAATACGCAACATGCTCCTGAAACACTTACCACAACATGCGATTGTTCTTTTGTTTCAAAAATCCAACAAGCCACATAATAGAATAGGGAATTACAAGTCAATCAGCTATAACCAAGGCTTTCTAAACTATTTGGGGGAATAATCCATGTACGAGATATTCGGTTTCCGAACTAACCGTCAGCCTCAAGCTCTTCAAAGTATATCTAAATGAAATTTGAAAAAAAAAACCAAACAGGAACCTAGCCTTCGCCATAGTAGCCAAAGTTTTTGATAAAGCTTGTCACGATGGCCTAAAATATTAACTCTTCATCCGTAAATGAGCTCTAGGTGAGGTGGAGTAAGGAATCGTGTTAGTAGATCAAGCGATGGTAAGCGACGTATAACTGGCTGGCGATGGGGGTGTTGTCAACGGCCTTCCGAAAAGAAGTAAGAGTAGTGTCAGAGAGGAAAATGTGACCTTCCTTGCTCGGTATTTGAAGAAGTATTTCAGAACTCGAAAATTTTGAAATACTTTGGATCAAGAGTAAGATAGGGTAATCATAGACGGTGACGATGGGTTGTTGAGAGAGCGCTGGACGAATTTATGTTGTAGTTTAGTCAGGAGTTCTTCGATGGGTGGGAGAGATATATGTAGGTAAAAACGGGATAATGGGTGACGGAAATGAAGGCAGTGGGTTTGGAATTGTTTCCTTTCTTAATATATGTGTATCTGTCATGCTCAACAACAGCAACTCCGAACTATACCAAATCCAGGATTAGAATTTATCTTTGACTATAACCAAGCAACAACAAATTTTCCCAATTCATACCCTCAGATAAATATTACTGGTTAGTGACTTTGTTTATGACAATTTGGCAAATCTAATTCAGTTATATTGCAAGCGTCATAAGACTACAGCGCATGCTCATTATGATGAAATTATAATTTCCAACTAATTAAAAACTTCAACAAGTGAGAGTGCACCATCATTCTGCAGCATTCCAAATCGAACCTCTTTGTAAAAAAAGTCAAACCTAACCCAACACGCATTCTAATTGTGGATTTGGTATAGCTATGCTCGCGGACGACACAAAACTGGGACTTCCCAACAACTAAAAATGCTGTCAACTATATAGACGGACCATCAAAGCCTCTAAAACAAATATTAGGGAATTGTGAACTTTCCTGAATAAAATTTTGCCAATGATTATTAAAGCAGAATGGTTTGTAAGAAAGGATTGAGTACATGAAGAACTCGGAACGATGTGGATAAAGCAATTCATTAGTAAAATGATAGACAAGTTGCAGATCTGCGATGGAGCAACTCGGGCCAACAAACAAACACCTTCGGCGTTGCTGCAAATATCCCATTTGTATTGTGATTATATTCTTAAGATTTCAACAGCTTTAGGTGTATAGCTTACATGAAATCGAAGGATTTGTTTTCAATGTTTTATTAATTTGAATACTGTCGCCTATTTGGGTGAGAAATCTATCAGAAAATTTGATCAGATCGTCTCCTACTTATTATAAATAAAAATAATAAATCTTTAAAAAAAAACAACTATATATTCTACATTTTATGCTAAGAAATGCATAAAATCAAGATATTTGATTAAATCTATAACGAGAACATATGCAAATGTCAGTGCACAATTTCAACAAATTGGATCTTGAGACATAAATTTTTGAAATGACACCAATTTTCGTTTCGTTTCTTTCCAACTGATATATGCATATTTTCCTCTTGTCATATAGTTATAAATTTTCACTTTAGCAAGAGAAAAAAAAACATAAATAAAGGAAAACGTTTAAAGTCGACCTTAATTTTCAATTAATTCATTGTTTGTTCGTTCTCGATTCGTACTCTTTTAATAGAACAATCAAACATTATTTGGGATGCACCGTTTCTATTTAATTTTAATTAATGTTGCTCTAATCATGAGCTCGTTCGCTTTATGTACGTGTTCGCTCGCTTATGTATACACAGCTTTAAATTGACAATTCATTTTATTGCTCTAATTTAAATATAGTTTATGATTCGATTTGTATAGAATTTACGACGTACAATTCATATTGTTATTCTATCTCAATTAAGAAAATATAATTTGAATTTATCCTATCCTATTCGGACATTTAAATTAGTAATATGTAAAGACAATCGTTTAGTTGTCTATATTACGAATTGGAATTGCTTTTTATCGTTTCTATATAATAAAATCGCTATTTTAATTGAAATTATGATTATTATTTTTTGATAACAATATTTCATGGTCTATTAAAATGGAGAGGGTCATAATTTTTTAGTATTCATCCAATGATCGTGGAAAAAAAAAGCACTATAAATTTACATTTTTATTTCGAAATAAATTTAATTAGCGAATATTAATTAGAAAAGCATAATATTTTTATTGGAACTATGTAATAAAATTGTGAATTTGTAACATTGTCATATTCAGACTTTTATCGCGATACAATACGATGTAATTATGGTTGATATTAGATTGATTAGGGAATATAAGCCTAATACTTATTTAATATTTTTCAGAATAAAATTATTATTTGAACGGTTGAATCCATATTGGATTCAATTTGGTCGGCATTATAGTATAATAAATAAATAAAATTAAAATACTTATTTTTAACGCGATATTTGGAATTTTCTAAATTGCCTTAATGTAATTTTGTTTTAAATTTAAAGCAATGTATTAGTGGGATATAAAGGTATCATGTTAAAAGGGTGTAAATAACATGGTATAGTCCCTATTTTCTTCTTACTTGTAACTTGTTTTATTTATATATAAAATGGAAGTACACCCTTAGGAAATTTAGTAATATATCGATTTTTATCCATTCAGTTTAATCTAAAAGAGCAATTTGATTAATTACACTTAGATTTGATTAATTAATAAAACTTTATAATCGACATTTTCAAAAATTACAATTCCAGAGAAATTTTTTTACGATATATTGATTATTTTTTGTTATTTCCAGGTATTAAAACAAGATAAATCTCTAATTCCGACAATTTTAGGAATTTTTCAACAAATTGACAAAAAAAAAATGAACCGTGACGAATTACATTTACGTGATCGTTTATTATTATTGGCTGAATGTTCAAATCCACATCGACCGTTCAATGTTAAAAGGAAACCAACAATAACTAAACAAAGTTCAATATCAACAACAAATGAACGTATAGGACCGAAATTGAGTGTCCAAGATTTTGTACGTATGGATCCTGGTTATACACCAGATATTGAACATTTAGTATTTCCAATAAGGAAACGTAATAATAATCCACAACAGGTTGCACCAATCAATCCAACATCAACAGGAAATAAAACACGATCACGATTAGCGGAAATGTTCGCTTTAAGTCGACATTTACAACAACGTTCAGCTGATAGAGAGAATAAAATTCGAAAGAATACAACAACAACAATTAATGTGAGTATATAATATGTATGGTAGACTTACTATATTAAGAAATATTGTAATAGAAGTTAAACAAAAAGCAAAAAGAAAAACACAGCATTATAATCCCTATTATTTTAAGAAATTTGCATAATAATAAAGGTCGAGTCTATAATGCGATTAACGTTCCCAGGTTGTTTGTTTCGACTAAAATAATTCCCTATCTATTGTACTTTAAAAATTATTATATCAGGGTTAGTACACCTTTGGGAGAACACAATTCAATTGGACAATATTTTTATTATATTAGAAATAGTTGAAAGGATTGTCAGTCATTGTTTTTCATTTGTAGAATTGGATAAAAATTATTAAGTAGATCCACTCATGCACTTTCAGTTATATAATTTACTTATTGTTCGTTTCATTGATTGAAGCTAGGGCCCTAAACTAGTCTTAATCAAACATTGATCTATGGTTAAACTTTTTATAATTACTATGAAGACCGATGACACTTTCATACCAATATCTAAACCTAAATGTGATCTATTGATGATGCAAAGAAGTCTCATGTATCAAGAGTGGATTAAACTCGCATCAATATCGACAATTTTGTTCATTAACAAAACCATTGAGTCATAAATTGGAGGAGAGGTGACCGCGGCTTGTTTTGCACACAGGAATTCGCTAACCTGTATACAATGCAAATGTTTTATGATGTGCAGTATAATTACACCTGCGCAATGGCTAGAGTCACATTTCAATATATTGAATATAGCAAAAGAGTTATGGACCGATTACAGATGACTGAGTCACTCGGTATATTGGTATATAATACTTTTTGGTGCGCTCCTAATCGTTTATTTACTAGATTTTGGGTTTGTTCACTGTTGAATTTAAATTCTATTACCAGTTCACAAAATACTTGGGATCTACGAAATCTGTTTAAGCGTCTTGATAAATTACATTTATTATAGGTAATATATGTGGTTTCAGTTTACGCAGCACACTTTCGTGGAACGTAAGCCTCACGTGAAACAAGGCTGTATACTGTATAATAAAAATTGGTTATTGTAAATTTGGAATTATATTAAATTTTGTGATTCAGAAAATAATTATATTATCATATCTATATTTAAATTGAGACTTTAGATGAATACAAGAATGTAATGTAGTTCTAAATGTTGTTTATGAATGATTCCAATAATTTCAAGATCAATTTTTTTTCAAAATTCATGCCAAAGCAGATGAGCACAAATTATATCATATTTGAGTCATCATTAGTAGACAACCAATTGTGCTCAAATTGAAAGTACAATTGCCAAAAAAAGAATCATTATTCTGAAATGGATATGAAAATAATTTGCGATATTCTGTTGTCGCTTTATAAATCACCCAACTGAGAATTATGATTGAGATAATTAATTTTGAAAAAGCGCGATATAAAATTGCACAGTTTCGGGAAATCCAATTAAATCTTTTATACGACTATAAAATCTACAAAAGTGATGATAACATATTTATATATTATTGATTATTAATTTTATGGGAGAAAAATTGAAATATAAATTTGGAGTTAATTAAAGCCGGTTAAGCATGCCAAATCTGCCACCGTCGCATTTTGTATTGATACTTAGAGAATCGCTCTGGTGTCAAATAAAAATAATTCACCACAAATTTTAGCTCTTGATCTCGTGCCGTTTTCGAGTTATTTGAAAAATACCCCATTTTAACTTAAATGATTTTTTTTACTGCATTCTTGGAAAAACTGGAATTTTTTCAAATTTTTCGGTTTGGTGTAACAATAAGAACAAAAATAAAAACTGACCTCCCATTGAGTATAATATCCAAGAAACCGTAGCGTCCTTGTCCAGTACATAGAGATTTGTACATACAGGGTCTTCATTATGTATGGAACCGATGTCATATCTCTTGAAGGGACTGAGATAAAGGACTAGTTTTGGGTACTTGTATTCGGCTATTTTGAGCGAACATTTAAACGTGGTTTTCAATTTTTTATGCTGTATTTTTCAAGGTCATGTGCCATCTTGATCACTTTTTTAAATGGCAACCTATATGACATATGATAAATTTTTGGAAACCTAATTTTTTTCTACATACAGCCATTTAGATTAATAAACCAAGTCATATTGAAAATAACCGAGAAAACTAAGCTTATAGTTTATGGGGAGCTTTAAGAGTAATAATAATTGAATTGACAATCATTAGATTTTTTCCATGAACATGATGCTCAAAGTGCAATCCATCAATTTGTTGATTGAAATAGAGTCGATGGACAATGATGAGATATAATAATAATTTAATAATCTAATAATGAAAATGTCTATTAATTCTAGTTACCTTAGAAATTTAATGAATAAGGAACAGCTCTATTTGTACAAAAAACTGGATGGAGGGCACTTGGAGCATCATTTTCATGAAAAAAAACACGAATAGTTGTCAGTTTAATTCACGTGCCACCATAATTATTGTTTTTAGAGCTCTCTAAACTATTAACTCAATTTTCTTCGACTATTTTTAGTATGACTTGGGTCATCAAATTATATGGCTGTATAGAGAAAGAAATTAGATTTCCAAAAATGTATCACACGCTATAGGTTACCTTTTAAAAAAGTAATGAAGCTGGCGTGTGACCTTGAAAAGTACAGCATGAGAAAATTGAAAACCACGTAAAAACTAATTCTCTATCTTAATCCATTCAAGAAATATGACATCGGTTCCAGACATAATGAAGACCTTGTATATTGCTCTCTGTCGCCACCTACTTGTAGATAATCTTATTTTTTGGAACTATTTTAAAAGCTTTTGGTAAATAAATTGAGAGCAAGTAGGCTACGACAGAGAGAAATATACAAACCTCTTGCGCTGGATAAGGACGCTTTTATTTCTTGGATATTATAAGTGAGGGAATAATCAGGTTTTTTTTTCATATTGCTCCACCAAACCTAAAAATTTGAAGAGAATCGCGATTGTTGAAGAAAATCAGACGCATTTTTTGTCAAAATTTGGTCATTGCGTTGTTTCAAAAATGTGGTAGGAAAAAATTATTTTAGTTTTATTAATTTTTTTTAGAAATTTGTTTTGAGCTCAAGAATCATAACAAAAATGTTTTTCGATGCATTTTACTTTGAAGCATCTGTAAAAAAAATCACCATTTCACTATATCGAAAAAAAATAATAAAAACGTCCAATAACTCGAAAACGGTACGAGATCAAGATTTAAAATTTAGAGTGAATTATTTTTCTTTGGTATCAGAAAGAGTCTCTGCGAGTATTGATACAAATCGTGACGGGGGCAGATTTGGCATGCTTAACCGGCTATACTCTTTATTATAAATTTTTTTTGTTGACTTGTAAACTGGATAGTTTGAGAAAAAAAATCTTCTAGAATAAATGATTGGAGAATTTAATTTTGTACAAGAGAAATCCAATAAAGTTGATCATAAAATCAACTATACATATACACTGTATACAGAATATAAATATAGTAAAAACTAAACCGGAAATATCGCCTAACCATAGCGACCGGATGTCGCCATACTATAGATTTATACACAGAAAATCACCCCTAATAAAATATTGTGCGTAATTTAAAAAAAAAACACAACATTTTCTGTAAGTATTGGGAATAATTTTGGAATAAAATGTTTATTGCCTCATAATTTCATGAAGATATCGCAATAATGTATTTGAAACAGTTTCGATGATATCTTTATTTGCAGGCAACTCCTCAACTCCATATTTCCTTTCAATTGCGCTTATTATTGATTTAAATAATATTTCTCAGATATGATTGGTGTAATGGAATTTAATCAATAAAATTATTAGTATTGGTTATCTAATCAGTAAATAATAAGATATGCAGGACCAAAGAAAAGAAAATCTGATTTTTGGTAAATATCTTGTCTTCTATGCTCTAAATAGCTCTTTAAGTAATTGGAAAAATTGTAAAGCATCAAATTCTCCACAAACTTGATCTCAGGCAATATTTCATAAAGCTAGCTATTATTGAGATAGAGCACGAAGAATATGGGAAGCGCTTAACCGTCTGTATGTATAGGTGTACTATGTCGGATTGAAATACCTATGACAGACGAAACAAGTTGGAAAAAAAATATTGAACCTCTGTTGGTTCTTCCGTTAGACGCAGCATTCTAAGGAACGCCCATACGGTCGCTCTTTAATTGATAGCGCAATAAGATCATCTTTATTATCTTGCTCATAGTACAATTCATAAGTATCATACCATTAATCATACCGTTCTCGACTTACAGTCGAAAATTTTGACTATTCCAGATCATTACTTCATTGAAAGTATTGTTAAATACAAAGCTGGTAATAAATATCTGTGACAGGCAATGTTTTGAGAATGGCATAACTCGTTATTTTAAATATTACATCTTTGAATGATAACATACTCTATTTCTAAACCTAAATACCTGGGATTCCATCTCCGAGACACACGCTGTATTCAATATTGAATTTTTACAATACAATTTTTATTGCTAAACATTTTTCAATATGATCGCGATTCTCAACTAAATCCGAAGCCAGTTTCTTTCTCGTGTTATTCTTATGCTACCACAGCTCCATCTAGACGCAAAAGTATATTTTCTATATTATACAATAGTGATAGAAATTCGAAAAACAAATTACTACCAACCATTAACCATTCATCTAATTGTAGACTGAAACTTTTTCATGTGGAACAAAAGCTTAGCAGGCCGTAAAAATACTTTTCCCAAATTTATTTATTAAACCATCAACTGTATTTTCTTTTATTAATAATATTAAGTTTTTTTTTTTTTAATATAAATCTTATGTCATTATTCATTTTTTAAAGATTAATGAATTAATCTTTCAATTTTATTCTCTAATTGTTTTGATTTATGATTATATATTGGTAAAACAAGCAGTTATCTCTATAATATTGTTAATTGACTAAAAACTGTACTAAAACAACATCAAAATAATGATGATAATATATTGTTTATTAGATTATTACATCTAACACGTAAAAGATGAAACCCATTAACACTAAAAACCGTGTACCTAGTCAAGATAATTAGATTTACTTCTTATCTTTCTAGTTTTTGAGGTTTTGTGAAATTTACAAAAGGATATGTGTGTGTCATTTATAAGAAAATAAAATATAAATTTAACAAATTCACCCATGAGACATTCTCAAAAATAAAAGATAATTACTGTGCTCAATAACTACCTTACAAAACAAATACTAAGCTTCTCTTTATATTCAACATTAGACAATTTGTTTTTCTTTTTCGAAGGTAAAATTCAGAACAGAAGATTTTCAATCTTCTAAAATCACGAATTTATTTATTAATTTTTCAATTGGTAGCTATTGTTATCCTAATAAAGGGGTGAAAAAATTGTAAATCTAGGCAATAGTCTAACAGTCAGCTGATGATTGAGTCATGTTAGGTTGAGTCATCATATCACTCTGACACTAATTCTCAACGAATCAGGTTTTTATGTCAAACATTGGTGACCCAACGAAGATAAAAAGGCTACTACTGCACTCTGTGGTTTCATTTACCATGCTGTAGGGGGCCCCAGTCTGGTAATCAAAACCAAATAGTATTTTGAATGACAAAACAAGCAGTGTTGAGACTAAGCTGTATGTATCGAACTGCCTTGAAAGAAATGCGAATATGCTAGCTCGAATTATTCCGATAACTCTTCTGATCAAAGAAAGGCTTCAGAATGGCTGCGAGCACAGAGCAATAATTACTAAATGGCACTCTCAATGAAGTGATAAGTTTGGCAGCTTTGTTTGAATGCGAAAGTACCAAAAGATTGTGGATTGAGCTTGAAATAATATTGCGGACGACACTAAACCAAAATATCTAGTGCAGACCTTGTTGTACTCTAAAGAAAACTGGACTACAGTTAAAGATTTTGTAAAAATCAGAGGTTAAAAAGTGCAGCAACGCTTGACATGATGGAGACGTAAGGTAGAACAGAAATATAATAATAAAAAATGACATTATCGCCGTTATTGGAGATATGTTCATAATAATGTTGTATTCCAGAGAGGCCCATTGCTCTGATTACTTAAAAGCGCCAGCTACCCCCCTTGCAAACGGAAGCAATATGCTAGAAAATTGAAGTATCAAGTGATACTTTCTCGGGAAAGGGCGTGTATAGTTTCAACTTCGCTATATTTTGTTCAAAAAAGATGACCAAGCAGAGTTCAATCGGTTAAATAGACGGTGAGAAATAAATTTTTGAAAATAGTTAAAAATTTCAAAAAAAAAATTAATAATTAATATATCTTTGGCTATTTATTTGCCAAAAAAATTCCGCCTGATTGTTTTTTCTCAATTCGCACAGGTTTGTTATAAATCAAATTTCTCACCTGAATATATTTTGTATTATCGAGAATGGAACGTCGATCTTCGAAACATGTTAGATACTAAGTTTGGCTACTTACAATTAGAAATTTCAAGCTTTATTGCTACAAGAGTTGTAATCCTCTTGAAATTGTCTTTTGATAGTTTGGTTGCGATATCATTTGTTTGTTTTGTTGTCTGGTAAATATAAAATTCAGTCTTTTATATTCTGCAGTTATTTATATTTTTTAATAAAATTCAATTATTATCTTATATATTTTAATAATTAAATAATGAACTCTACATTAGTGATTGCTCTTATTTTTTAATTTACCAAAAACTAGGTCACATATATGTGTTTAACATAAAAGTCGTTATTACTGAACGATGTTGTGAATAATTAATTATGTCTTTATAATGTAACTGTAACTGATATGGAAACCTGGAAATTTACATTATTCTATGAAATATTGACTGTACAAACTGCAAAACTGGTTGTATATCTATTTAATAATTACATTATTTAATAATGAATAATAAATCTCCATCAATCTAATTATTATAATTTTTTCAATATTGTAAATTAAACAAATGACCGATTTAAACAAACAAATTTAGAAATTATTGAACAATTTTTTGTTATTATTTTCAATTTTGAGGTGAATTGTAATTTCATATGACTGAAATAACTGTTTCAGCAGAAATTTATCGTAATTACTTAATCGATTTTATGTACAGCGCTAAGTTAATAAGTATAGCGTTTTATTGAAATCCATAATTATTTTTTATTATTATATTTCCAGAGAAGTATTGATAGTGTATTGGAATCCCGGACGATAACAGCAACAACAACAGGTCCTCCAATCCGGCCAAGGACTAGTGGTAGTGGTGTTGATGTTGGTTCAGCAAGGAGGTGGGTGAAGGCTTCAATTGAAGAACCGGTCCGAACTGTTTCGAATCCAATTGCCAAAGTTAGTCCTGTTGCAGAAACGGACATGGCCACTACTAGTAGGTAAGTGAAATTTTCTAAATTAATTACTCAATTATTCGATTGAATAAATTACAAGTTGATTTTCGAAATTTTTGTTTTTTTCGGTGTAATTTTCTTCGAATTAAATCCATCGTGTAGGTTGGTAATTTCAAGGATTTTGAACGAAAAAGGCAAATTCCTCCTACGATTTCGCCACTTGTTATTTGAGTTCATTGTCCATTTTTAGTGGGTAGAGTTAATAATTATTCTTGATGCTCAAATTTACCGTTTTCTTTTATATTATGGCATAATTGAAATTTGAAAAATCGTTTTTTATAGGGGGCCAAATGTGTCAATATTACACCTACGTAGTACTTCAGAACCATGGGAAACTAGCCCTACATCTATATTTACAACAACAATACCATCGTCAACGACAACAACAACAACAACAAATCGATCTATACCATCATTAACAAAACATCAATCATTAGGTGGTTATACAACATCATCCAAATGGACAACATCAACAAATTTCCATTCAGGTGATGGTATTAATACAAATACAACTGAATTATTTTCAAATACAATTAGTGGATGTAATCGTGAATTATCACCAGTACGTTGGTGTGATCGTGAAGTTGATGGTGTATATTTAGGACGTTCTGGTTGGGTCCAAGTACAACAACGATCTTTAGATGAAAATCGTCGAACTGGTTATGCAACAACTAGTTCATTACAACCATCACGCAGGTAAATGAAAAATCATAATTTTCAAATATAAATATAAATAATATATATTGTATATGTGTATGTATATAAATAGAACTGGCATTAAATTAGCTGATTATCATTGTAATAGTGAGCCGAGTAAAGTTGAACGGCCTGTATATCTATCATTACAACCACGTGAATTTGAACGGAAAAGCTTGACACCATCACCACGACATAATAATAATAGTATACCAGAAAATTTATCACCACCTTTAATTACACCAATTATATCGCCACCGCCAGCATTTCAAGATAAAAATAAATCAAAATCAAGACAATTTTTTGGTAAAATGCCAATGTTGAATCGATCGAATGCTATAATTGACGATATAAGTCCACCATTATCACCAATAAATAATAAAGCAAAAATAAATTTACGTAAAAATAAGAATCAAGAACAAATAAAGCATAATACAATATTACCACAAACTAAATCGATGGAAGATACAACAACAACAACAACAACAAAACGTTATCAGTTCCATCAACGTTATGGTGAATCATCATCACCAATGGGTTTTCGTAGTCTAGATAGTTGTGTCAATTGTAAGATTATGCCACGTTTATCCGAAAATACCGATTCATCAATTGATATTTATGAAGATGCCGATGATGAAGATAATAATAGTTCATCAATCAATATTAGTTTAACAACAATTAATACAACACCAAAAGGTAAAATATCACCATCAAATCGCAATAATAATAATAATAATACAAATCGTTTGAGACAACAAATACGCCGATCACCAGCTAGTTCTGATACGAATAAACCACCAAATTCACGTAGTTCATCATCATCATCATCATCGTCAACATCGAGTTGTAGTGATAATGGTATTAAAAAAAATTCAAGACGTACAACACAGAATCGACATTCAATTAGAACAACAATTGATGATAATTCAATACAAAAAGTACGTAGATCGAGAAGTTTACAATTACCGGAGAAAAAACCAACAACAACAAATTATCGTGAATCGTCTTCTATCCAAAGAATATCATCACAACAACAACAACAACAACAACAACATCCGGATATACAACGTAGTAATATTAAAATGGGTACATTAGTTGATCGAAATAAGCGTTATACGATTAATAAAACAATTAATGAAGATTTGATGAGAGAAGCTGAAGTTGTTACAGGATTTGTTTATGGTAATCGAACACGTGCAGCAGCTCAAGCGCTATTAATGCAACGTTATAATAATAATAATGATATTAATAATGTTAAAGATGACAAAATGAAAGAATCAATCAATAATAATGGATTGACAGTTTATGTTGTTGGTAATAATTCGAAAAAAGAGAAATCGAGAATTTTACATAGAGGTATAACAACACCAACTTTATCTAATATGAAATCAATAAATTACCAACAAAATGATATGAAAACATTATGTAATTCGGATATTTGTGATCATTGGCCACATTGTACACATCAAAGAGAGGCACAATTTATTATGCGCTCATCACAAAGTTATCCAACACATCAAAGGTAAAAAAAAAATTAGTAATAAAAATATATACATACAGAATGCGTCCGAAATTATTAGTA
Source organism: Zonitis immaculata (assembly GCA_037414775.1). Classification (NCBI taxonomy): domain Eukaryota; kingdom Metazoa; phylum Arthropoda; class Insecta; order Coleoptera; family Meloidae; genus Zonitis; species Zonitis immaculata. The sequence continues at coordinate 3,784 of JAZBGX010000916.1, read as the reverse complement.
TAAAAAATTTAAGAAATGGATGTGTTGTGAAATTTTTGCCATTAACTTCTCAAATTTCTGATTCTTATCACATCAAAATAGATTAAAACCGTTCTCTTCAGCTATTATGAGGAGCGAACAAAGCATACGTTGGGTACAAAACATTGCCATTCTGTTAATCGGATTTTTGTAATTTTGACAAAAGTTGAAATGGGTTCTTTGCGGAAACTGTTAATTTTAACGAGCTTTCTAAAAACTTGTTTGCATCTAACAATGAAAGTATCCCCAAAATTAAACTTTATACCATACAAAATAGCTCAAGCACTATCAAAATTGGTCTATTATTAGTCTGGCCAAATTAATTAAAAAATTTGTGGTAAGCTTACAATAATTCACAGAAAGCTGAAAATAGGTCCAGATCCTGGGTACACCTTTACAAATAAAATATTGAAAATCTCCACCCATATCTGCTGAAAAATTTGCTCAAAATTGAAGGTCGGTTACATTATTTTTATCCTAACACTCACCATTCCTGAGATATAGCAATGCTAAAAGTTAAAGAAACCGTATTTTACATAATAGGCACACTTTAATCATCTCCAATAGTACCATTTCTCAGTTAGATTGTGTATTGTGCCTAAGGGGGACACCACGCGAAAAAATGCATCTTGTAGAATATGACGCGATATCTCAAGAACGGTGATTCTTAGAGAATAGAGACAATTTTTTATAGATAGATGCATGATCCACAACTTTTGGCTGACCTACACCATAAAAATGCAATAAACCGATATTTTTGACATTTGACCTTGAATAAATCTTTTAGCAGACGTGGTATCGGTCAGAATTTCTGATATTTTATTCATAATTGTGTACTTGAGATGTGTACAAATTTTCAGCAACTTGCGAACTATTGTGAACTGAAACCTCTAATTTGATTGGACTATATCATAAAGTTATTGACAAACTGGGAGTTTCAAGCTCTATCAAACTTATATCTTATATTTCGTGAACTTATTCGATTTTTGTTGGTAGAATTACATCTTAAATTTGACTACATAATTTTGGGACATGCTGTATAATAATTCCCATTTTATTTATTTTTCTAATAAATATATTTAAATAGATCGTTAGATGAGAAGAGGCTTCGTAGTAAGGCGGAAATCCGTCGTTTAAGTCCCAATCGTAATAATATAATACCATCACCTGTTAAAAAACGTGATGAACCAACAAGAAAATTATCACCACAACAACAACAACAACGAATGAGTAGTTCATCATCAAATAGTGATATATGGTTAACAACAGATCGGACAACAGCAACAACAACAACAACAACAAATATAAAAAAATCAAATGCTTCAACACCACTAATAGATGATATAGCAGATAATCAAACAAGAGAAATGATTTTAACACGACCGGGTAGTGCACCAACTGATGAGCAAAATCGTGCCAATTTTTTAGAAGCCCAACAAAGATCTCTATCATTACCGAAATCGTTTTTATCAGCCAGTTATCAACCAAGGTAAGTCTAGTTTTTTTATTGATTTTCTATTCTTAACGGAAATATATTTATTAAAACTTTATATTGATATAATTTAGTTATTCAATAATAAATCAATGAAATGTTATCAATGCAAGGTTATTCTTTAAACGAATCAATTCTAGTTGAATTAATTCATTACATATTTCTATAATTAATTCAATATTGAAAGGTCAAAGGAATAACACTTTTGTGAAATATAAACAACAAAATCTATATATATACCGGATGTCTCCGTCATCTGTAATCGGTCCATAATTTTTTTGATATGTAATATATTAAACGTGGTTCTTGCCATTCCACAGGTGTGATTATACTGCACATCCTTAAAATATTTGCATTTTATACAGACTGTCCCAAATTAGTGTAATGGAGCAAAGTTATGTTTTGTTTTTTTTTAATAGAATGCCATATTTATCAGTACATTATTGAATTCTACGTGAAAAAATAATGGTACTTCGTATACATGATAATGGGTCTATCATTCTTCAATCCGGAGCTATTCAACTTTTTGTTGAGGAAAAAGTAATTGTTCACTTGAATCAATAATCATATACTTACTGAGACTACAAGTAATTCTGCAATTTCCTGTAATAAATTTATTACAAAATCTCAATGAGTTCCCTCAAAGTGATTTGTCAAATATTAGTATTTTTCTCAGAAAAACATTGAAAATTGCTGGAACAGAGAAAGATAGACCCATAATCATTCATATAAAGTCTCATTATTTTTCCACCATAAATCCAATTATGTATTAATATATATGTCATTCCATTTAAAAAAAACATAACTTTGGTTCATTACACTATTTGGGGACAGCCTGTATACAATGCAAATATTTTTAGGATGTGCACACATTTCGATATATTGAATAGCAAAAAAGTTATGTGTGGATTACAGATGACTGGGACATCCGGTATATAGGAAGTATTATGCGGTTTTATTTTGTTTTTATACTCGTATTTCTGCATGTGGGTGTTGGATGGTTAATTGAAATTTCAATTCAAATAATAAAACTTTGGGACTTTAATAATTTCATTAATTGACAGAAAGATTTGACTTTCTATAAATAATTACTATGAACTTTCACTTAAATTTTATTGACATAATTTTATCATTGAAATTACAATATTATTTGATTGTTGTAGTTTTGTTTTTTTTTTTTTTCGTTCAACAATTTATTTAATTCAAGAGTAATGATCAGTACTTAAACAATAGTTGTAATGTTTTTAAACAGCAAAATTGAACTCTTCTAACAAATAAAAATAAATGTTGTTCTAATTAAATCGTTAGATTTCAAAGCACGTTTTATTGGAATTGCTCCTTGGTTTTTCGATATTTTTCTCTCTTTTTATGGGAGTGTTGTTTCTTAAATTCTACTAAAACAAGAAAATATTTCAAATATTTATTATATATAATTATAATATAGTGTTTTCTAAAATGTTGTTTATCGACCTTCATTATCTGTTAAAAATTATTTTCAAAAAATTACGATTTCTACTTTTTTTAATTTGAATTGCTTCATTCATCTTCAAAGTGGGTTTAACTTTAGGGATTGCTCAAAATTACGAAAAAAAAAAATACGACTTAGAACTCCATTATTATGTATATTAAGTTTGTGACTTGTGATTTCTCAATTTTAATTTATTATGAGATGAATTATTTATTTTTTCAAAGTTTTCCATTCATCTTAAACTTATGAAATTAAATTGTTTGAATTAAAACTAAATTCAAATTAATTTTCTAATAATATGAAATGTTTAGTCCATTTTTAAGTACAATTTTAGTTGTTACTAGTGTTATTAATTTTGAGACTGAGTCAAGTTGACAGGATTCGAATTGTTTGACTATACAGCTCAAGACTGGTACAAGTTTGGTCAAATCAGTGTAAATTTATGTATTTTGATGCTAATCAATAATATGGGCAAGAAATTCTCTTTCGATTTTTGGTTTTTTAGTTACCTAAGGCAAAAGAACTGAAAATTCTGACTTTCGTTTTTATTTAATTGAACGAACACTAGACATTTACAACTGAAATATTGTCAAGGGACTTTTTCCCAAGAAATTTAAACTCGTTACTATATTTCCCATAGCATTTTTATTGTGAAACATATAAAAATCAGCTTTGTTTCTTCTTATAGCTGCTATATCGGACTTTCACATTTTCGAATACGTTTTTCTGTTCTGATCACACTGATGTATCACACAACATGATAAAGTCTTATATTTTGATTGAAATTTAAAAAAAAAATAAAAATC
>JAZBGX010000915.1:0-23343 GCA_037414775.1 Zonitis immaculata | reverse complement strand
ATTCAATAAGGCCATTTGTCGTACTCGCCGCTTCGCGTCTCGTTTTCTAAACTCACAATTAGACTTATTCGTAGAACATAATATGCCTTATAATAAAAGTATAGACTAAAATTTGAGCCAATTCTTGTCTAATTTTGTTCTGTTATCAAATGTTTCGAAAAATATAGATATATTACAAAATTTATCACATGCCCACTAACAACAGCATGATCTCTGCATGCTTGCTTGCTTGCTTGGTGTTGTTTATTTTTAACACGGATAGGTTATATAGTAATTGATCGCATCGTAATAACATGTCCACCAGTGAGAGAAGCCCAGCTGTGTTTCACGCCTGATGATTGATTGCTTTCTAATTACATTATTCATTGGTGATTGACATGCTCTAGTCCACCATGGGGGGGAGTATTAGCTGCTTACTTACACACACACATATATCTATATATACATATGTACATACATATATATATATAACCCTAATACATATATGTATGTTATATTGTTGTACCTATACATATTCAAATGGACGATGCATTTTAGATATTACAACAGTTCAGTCATGCCAACTATTCATAGTAAATACATGTATCTGCAATGAATATGATGATACTGTTAGTCCCTGGATAATGTTTATTATTTGAATTCATGCATTGATCTGTAATTGTAGTTAAAACTATGCAGACAACTATGAATTGGAATCATCGAACAATGAGAACAATTTTTTAATGTTTGTTTCGACAAATTCCAAATATTTTCAATATACATACATTGGAATATTAATCCAGTTTGTGAGTTCCGTAGAAATAAACTGAGCCCAGAGTACTGATCAGGACAGGTCTCTCAATAAAAGTATTGCTTTTGTATGGTTATCTGAACGATTTATCCTTTTTAATTAAGGAATTTGAGTGAATTGATGTAATAAGCAATGGTTGTTTGTTAGAGACAATTTTACCCAGTCCGGTCAAGATTGGAAAAAAGTTGATATCAATCGATTTCTAGTTGCTGAATTATCACAAAGTGATTAAATTTGACTTGAAATTATAAATATCTTTACTGAAATACAAATAAATAATGACGTAGCTTAAACTGAAACTTATAAATTTGGCACACATTTATAAAATAGATAAATAACTTGGATTTATTTGTAGAAATGTGGCAAATTTTTCCTTATTATTCTCATTATTATTATTATTATATTTGAATATTTATTATTGGAAATCTATTAAAAATTCTAGTATAGTTTGATACTTCGATATATGAAACTTTTATAAAAGTTTAGATTGTGTTTTAGTAAAAGTTTACAAGATGAAAAGAGTCAAGTTTCATCCTCTTTTTTTTTGTTAATACAATGACTCCAATCTAAATCATCCATCATTCTTCATAATCCAAAGTGATGTCATAAGACTGTGACTTTGAAAGAGACGATGCTTTAATCCAATCCTATGTACAATATTACTTTTTCTTCTGCTTTCAATTTAATTTCTCGCCCCGGCATTAAAATTTGTACAAATTGCCTCAAATTCCAAAATTATATATCTATATATTTATAAACGGTTTTGTTAATTTCGTTAAAATAGAAAGGGGTGACAAAAATTGCCATGAACATATTTCAAATTAAGTCGTTAGAAAGCTTTCGGTTTGAGGCAATTTTCATCTCATGCATATATATCTATATATAGATATAATAAAACTATAGCATCGTTGTAGTCTCAAGTCAGGCAACTCAAACAGCAAGCTTTATCTTCTTAACACCTAAAAACGTGAATTGTAGCCGGGGCTTAGAGTCGATTGAATGGGAAAATTGGACCGTTTAGAGCTCGATGAAATAGTCCAATAAGCGGTTAGTGCGTCATACACCACCAACGTCCGCTTTCAAATTTCTCTTTCCCCCTAACCTTCGTTATCTTTACAATTTTTATTTTATTTTTCGTTGCTCTAAAGTCATTATTTATCATGGTGATTTGAAAGTGAAAAGGCAAAGAAAAAATGAATAAATTATACGAAATTACATTAGAATATTCAAATTATAAGTACATAAAGTAATTGGAAAAATTAATATTATTAAGATATATGGTTAATCATAAATATCACTAAAGGGATTTGTAAATGAGCGCTCGTATATCTTTCCTCCTTTAAACACTTATGTTGTTATAAGCCGATTAGATGGAAAGTTCAGTATTTGTATTGTATTATGCCTCAGATATACGTTAAGTATCAAATTTCTAAAGTTCGAGAGACAAGAGTTCTCTAGTGGTTTGCGTGAACTATAGCAAAGATTATGTGTACAATAAGTGGAATTGTATAGTTGAAAGAATTTTAGCCTAATTCTTGATAACAATTGATGACTTACTTTTGACTAGCTTTAGTCTTTGGGGCACTCGTGGCAGTCTTACTATTAAGTTCCAGAATATCCATCCATTAGGTTTATAATAATCTGAAATCAAAATATTTTTATAAATTAACCAAAATAGAGATCAAGACTTTGATTTGTTTAGAGTTGTTAAACTTTTATAACATTCAAAACAAATAAATTAAAGTGTTGTGTGTGTGTGTTTTTTTTTTTCGTTTCGTCACACAGAACAGGTATTACTTTGGTCTATTTTGTGTTCTAATTATAAATCCAAGTTGTGAAAGCCGCATTCCAATGTTAATTTTCGGATATTTTTTGATAATAAAAAATAATAGATTCAATTATAATTTCAAGAAAGTTCTTTGGCAAATTTTCAAAATAACTATGGTTTCAATCTATCATCAATCCATTTTTAATTGACATATATGTAATTGTTAAATGATTGATTATATGTTTAAAGAATTCGGACAATGCTATACAAAAAAGAGCCTTGACACACATAATTCCCGAAAATTTCGAGACAAGAGAGATAAATTGGATTGTTATTGGTAAATTGTTCTTTTAGAAATTACGAGATTGAATGGAATATAAATTCTTTAAACTATAGAGACTATTGTTTTGGGCGAAATGATCCCATTACAATAGAAGCTAATTTCTATAGAAGAGAGAAATCTTTACAAAAATTTTGCTTGTAAATATAAACTAATCGTTATCCATACACATCTATAAATACAATATAAAGGTGAAGAGAATGGAATAGAGAGACAGAGAATTTCTTTTGAAGGAATTTTGAACTTCATTATAAAGTAAAGTTGCTGGCCAATTTTACAGATAAAAGCATTATATACAGCTTGACTTCAACAAAGGCCAATAAAAGTGCGGTTAGAAAGCCTGTTAAATTCAATATAGACACACACACACACACACAAAATATTAGGATATATCCGAATATTAAGCTCATTTTTGGTCACATATTCACTTCTACTATATAAATAAATTTCGTATTCAGAATTAAACGGAAAAAAAAATATTTGCAAGTTTTCATTTGATTATAGTTAGATGGAATTTATTAGTCTAGTCATACATTGAGGTTGTGTCTTGTACAATTAATTAATGGACTATCATTTCCAGGCAAACCGACCAAAAAAAGATTGTGTTGCAGCTTGAAAATTAATAGCTTTTTGGTTGGTTGGACATTAATGAGTTTCACAACATTGCAACCAGTTATTTTGAATCAATTTAATATGTTGAATGGTTTTGGTAATAATAATTGAGTAGATGCCACCAAACAAAATAAAACATTTTTCTGTACTTATAGTTTGTTTTTTGTTTGTTTATTAAATATTTGAGACTATTATGCGATTTAAATTAGTCAACTCTGTGCTATTATTAGCATATTACACATTCGCATTTCATATACAAACACTAACGCACAAACTTGTATACTTCTAACATAATGATTTCCAATATATTTTGCGGTAGTTGATATTGAAAATGATCCGATTTTCGAGAGAGATGATGTATCGATAACGAGCTATCATGATTAATAGGGAACGTTTCGAGATCTATTAATACGATAGATAGGGACATTGAAAAAAAATTGCCAATTAAAATAATTTTTTATCGATAAAATGGATTATTTTCAAGTTGTTTGGTGATTTAGATTCAAGAAATTGTCTTCGATTTTTTTTTTAGTTATTCGCGAAGATAAACAAAATTCTATATTTTTAGTAGTTTTCCTTTGATATTTAGAAATGCTATTTTGTCAAAGTAGAAGAATTATCCTTGTAGATGATAATCGATATTGTTCAAAAACACAAAACTGAATCAAAAATTTATATAGCTTGAATAAGATTTCTTATATTGCAGTGGTGTAGTAATTTTCTTGTTTCCTATATTCCATTTCTCTTTCTTCGTTCTTTTATTATTATGGGAATTTCAAGACGAATATTAAATTTTCATACATTAATAATTATGTGTGAAATTATTATTTGTTCTTGATTTTGCTTCTTTTATTATTAAAAAAAAAAAATTAATATTTACACCCTCCAATAATGAAAATATTATTAGATTTAAATTCTAAATTTGCGATAAGGACTCTATGATTATAAGCATTTTATTTACATACGATTGCGTGTAAATCGGTCATCAAAGTTTGGTGTTTTTTTTTTCCTTTCGGCTTGTTAGCACATTAATCCGAATTTATATTAACACTGTGTATAACAACCGTATAAATATAAAACAAATTATTAATATAATATAATGAATGTCCCTTTTTTCGTGAATATTCAAAATAGTAGCGATAAGTTGAATATAGTCGGACGTGCAATTGCGATAAGTTATCTTCAATACATGTAGTAAGTATATATATACGCCCTGCATGTATATCTTTATACAACTTCCTTTTAAAAGGAAGAGGGTTTACGTTAGTAGACACGCAAAGATGTGCATAATAATTGTGTATAGTGGTAGTTGGGTAGTTAAAATAAACCCTTAGTCCCTCTATTCGGAACTATCGTTCGCTCGAGTCGCGTGCAAATATCTACTCTATATTTTTTAAAAAAAAGGTTGCCATACTGTATATAATAGTTGGTGCATCGCTTTTACAAATCACCACCACACCCCTCCTATTACTTGACAATTTTCTTCAGAGTCATGCAAAAAAGTTATCAGATACTTTCCAAATCTTCTACTTTAACTTCTTGTTGAGAATTTTTTTTTTTAACTAGATAGATAACTTCTTCTTCTACTTCTATACTTCTTAAAAGTAATTAATTGTCAGCACAAAATTCTTCCACTTATATTGCCACTTTAGACAAATTCACCTTTAATAGTATAGTCGCACCAAAGTATCGATCTTGGATTTTTAGAAGTTTTGCTTATAATTAATTAGATACCTTGGCTAAGGATAAAATTGCAAAAAATTTACAATCATGAAACACTCCAAGATGAAACTAATTAACTTTATAACCTGTAGAGCTTTTTTCCTTCTTGCTAAGCAATTAAACCATGTTGATACAATTCTATATACCTAGTCTGAATTGTGATCGTCATCTTTATCTAATACACACTCGAAACTTGACTGATTTCAGCTATATAGTATATTTTCTATATAAATAAAGAGAACTGTAACAGACCGAATAATTAACTTATGTTTTACAATATTGTTAGGTTTCTAGTAATGATGGCTAATCTTAATCGTTAACGATCGCAATCAAGAAGCATTCCATAATAAACTAATAAACTTTAATCGGTATTTTCTTATAAATTCTTATTCTCATTTGAAACCTGATCGTGATTCGGCATCGTTAGCAATTATAATGACGAAAAAATTATTATTATCATCATGAAACTGACAATTAGATTTCGTTAATGAATGATTGAAGAAATTATTGTTCATTAGAACACGAAAATATACTGATATGTATAACAAAAGTTGTTGATTAATTGATGCGAAATTTAATTATTACCAAATTAAACCATATATAGATACAGCATTAACCATCAAATTACTATAACAATAATAATCGATTATTCCAAATCAATGAATTGGATATTGAATATTATAATCGATGAATTGAACGTTTTTAATTTGAACTTAATTATTTTTTTTTTATTTAGGTGAATCTAATAATCCAATTTGGGGGGCTTATCGAATAAATATTGAAATATTAATCACATTTTACCTGCATATAGTTCGATCAACTTTATTCAAATAGGTATGTCAACTTTAAGTGAAAAAAAAAATAAAATTAAACAGTATGTATAATGGATGATCTAGTTATAATTCGCGCATATTTTATAATGTACCTATATTACTTTTTTTTTATTGCTTGAATTTCATAAATATTATATGAATTTTTCTATAGAAATAAATTATTTTTGACGTGCATACCTATGAATATACTACACTTGAAAGATATTTTTACTTTTCCGGATATTCCGTGCATCTCACTAATTTATTTTCATAACTCTTTCAACTATTTTTAGTCATTGATCAAAATAATAATTCAAATGAAATGAATAATTTATTATTTCACGATAAGACTGTAAATAAATTGATCGTGTTAAATGGCATTTATTACCATAAACGATAATAGATAGATATACATTTATGTGTTGTCGGGGAAGTGAGATAACAGAAGAAAATGATCACCATCAACATTATTGTTGAGAGTGAAAGCTCTATAAAGTCTTCTCATTAACCATCAAACTCGATGTTATATGTTTAGACCGCAAACCGACGAAACAATTCGTTCAACAATACAGCCGACCTTTATGAACAACGATTCGATATCAAAAGTGAACAACAGTGTCAAATATAATAGGCATCATCATCATCATCATTGCGATGATGAAACATTCAATATAAACGGCCTTGTCCAAGGCAAGCGATATCGTCTTCATTGAATTTCGGATATATATATACAGACGACGACATGTAAAATAGGGGAATAAGAGAATTCAACTTTGTATAACAATGACAACTGTTCAACAGTTAAATAGATATGAGAGAGTCTTTCTCTTTATATTCTAGTTGGAAGAATGTTTTGTATCTTATTGGGTATATGTATATTCCTATTGTTTTCTGGAAACGATGCGAGAGAGAAAACTGTTTCCGATCTTCTAAATATTATATATTTACATAAATGTAATTTAGTTTACTGCCATATAGGATTAGATAGCTATATATAGTTTATGTATATAATAATACAATGGTTTTGTTTGTTAGGCTTCAATGTTTTAGGTATGGTATTAAATTGAATTAACTGAAAATCATAATTAAACCAATCTACCAACTATAAATCAAACAGTAACATAAAGGAAACGAAATCTACATAAATTGACAATCTTTATTGTATCAAATTTATTGGGGTTACTATACTTGTTCGGGTAAATATATGACTAAAAATAGACTGACATAACTTGAAGATACAGTTTTGCTCCTTCAATAACTTGCGAACTTAATTTTTTTCTTCAAGGATATAATTAGTTACCTTCTCAATGCAACTACTATTTTGATTAAGATTCGTACCAGAAGCGCCTGATTAAATGTATTCCTAGATTTGTTAGAAGGACTCTAAATCCAATCTCAATCATCGATATTTAACTCAATATTCGATCCGAAACAAGTGAGATAGCTTCCTTTCAAGCTTGCATATTTTTTCAATTATCCAGAATTATTCGTACTTAATAAGACAATAATTGTAGTTTTGCTTGAATGTTCTATTGAAACAATTGGATAGTTCGTTATATCTTGGAGAGAAATGGCTAGGATGAGCAAAATCTAAAGCTCCATATTTGCAACATACAAGTTCTCAAAGTGTAACGGCTGAAACCGAAACCATGTAACGGTCTTTTATTTTAAAAGCTCTGTTATAAATCAACTAACTGGAAATACGTTCATTCTGGAACTACTTAAAAGAGAAGAAAAACATATTTCACATATACTAGAAAAGATTTCGTCTATACATATATAGTTCTATATATTGTATACAAATATATTTATGTGGAACTTTTCAAATCGAACTTATCTCGTAAACAGTAGGATTATACTGAATCGATAAAAAAAATAAATAAACAAAAGAAATGCGTTGGAAAAAATTTGTTGTTTTCTTGTATTTTCTAAATTTCGAGTATAATTGATATTCTGTATGTGTGAAATATCCAAATAATGGCTTTTGGATCTATCCATCCATGTAAAATATCGTGAGAATGATGGTAATGTAGCAATATGCCTTTATAGTACGATATATTCACCCTCCATTTGTTGTATTTATATATCGCACATTTACTATACCACCACTAAAATTGTTTGTTAAAACCTACCCACCCCCTATTAAACGATTCTAAACGACTATTATAATACTGACAAAGATTTTAGAGTGATGTTTGTTCCAACATTATGTCAATATTGTCCTGACTACATCCAAAGAGTAACAATAATGTTAAATGTTAGAATAGAGAGAGAGAGAGAGATGTTATACGAATATGAAACGAAATAATTATTAATAATTAATTAATTCTGTTAATTTTTTGTTTTCTCCTGTTTTTATAATTCTTTGATAACTGACTTTGTTCAATTCAATAAACGTAAATTGGAAAATTATTATTCGAGGCGTGAACCAACGTTAATTCCGAAATAATACAAGTAATTATTTAGTTACCGTCCCTGTTGCTGTTTTTGTATTTTATTACCCACAATATATATATAAGTTTACCATTGCTACATTGCTACCGTCATAATTCCGTCTTGTTGTTGGTAAATAGTGGAGTGCTTCCTAAGCTGTACTTCTTTTGGTTCATAGTTTGCCGCATATCGACCGCTACTAGTTCACATCCGCATTGTATATAAATATCTATAGACATGCAATGTTGTATTGATATATAGCTGTATTTAATACTGAATATGAATGAAATGCTATACCTGTATATTGTTTTATCGTTCATCAATGGGAATCCTAAAAAACAACTGCTTTTGTAAATTTTTAATGTTGATCGTTGTTAGCTTCAACTTTCTGAACTCTTTTATTCGATAACAGTTCAAGTTTCACAAGAAATTTTGATCTTTTATTCCAAAAGTCATCAACTTACTCTAAAGAATCCAAAATGTATTTTAAAGTTTTGATACATTTTTGAAGGGTAACTCTCGAAATTCCATGATTTTTCATGTAAAATTATGCCTGTCTGTCTGTCTGTCAATGTTGTTTCTTGTTTGATTTAAAGTCAGCAAATGTTACCATCCTACTCATACCACACAACGGTCTCAAATTATCACCAAACAGCATTTATCATTCTATCATCATCATTTAAGGGTTGCAAGCAACATCTATTGGTTTGTAATTTCCATTCGACCACAGCTGGACATTAGTTGTTTACTAAAGCTTAACATTAAACAACGTGCGGCCATATAATTAAGCCAGATATAAGCATTAATGAATTTCAATAACAATTACACCTTATTTAAAAATAAGTGTTCAGTGGTTTTGTATTTATTTAGTTTACAAATATTCAATCAAAACAATCGTTGAATGACGATTCAATTAAATTAGGATAACCAGTATATCGGTATTCAATTATATCGAATAATATTGAGTAGTTGCTGATTGTTTTCGAAACGTACAGAATCAAAATCAACATAGGTATAAATTTGATAGCTTGATCGAGGGGTCCTTATCACATATCTATCAAAATATGTTTTTTTTTTTCCGTCGTTGTATAGTTTGAAAATCTTTTCAATAATCGAGTCTAATTAATTTTCAAGTTTCTAGCTATATGGAGGATACTCGAATCAGAAGTGCTATTAAACGATTCGTATCGCCATGGAGTAATTGAGGAAGATCAATTAGTAACGACATCCGAATTTTTTTGTATCTAAATCTGAATAAATCCAAGTATAATAATAGAAAATAAATCTTGATATATGAAAAATAACAATTGTAAATTAGAATTATTCAAATAATAGCTTGTTGAAAAATAGTCTGGATAATATCAGTAGTTTTTAAAAAAAAGAAAAACCCAACCGTTTCGTTCTCTCTTCATGCTTCTATACAAACAAGCCTGTCTCTAAATCTGAACATTCTAATTTTATAGCAGGTATATTTTTGGCAGGTATGCACCAAAATTACCATCAACTAAAATAGGAGAAGTGTTGGGAAATTTTAATTTAACAAAACAAAAACATCACCGTTTATAATTACGAACGCTAATAATATTGTAGCAACAAAACAAAACAATAAAACAATAGCAATCTTGATAATATAATGTAAAATAATTTAACAATTATTTATTAGTGAAAAAATTGCATAAATATAACTTGATAAGAAGGCGTCTTTTGTATTCGTATATAATACGGTTTCTTCTAGCTTAGTGAGTGAAATACAAGTAAAAGGTGTAATAAAGGAACGACGAGGGGTCCTCGAAGCGATTACAACAACATGCAATACAACAAACGACGTATAACGATGTATATAATATAGTGAGCGGTGGCGGTTGATGTTAGCTTATAATTTAACTTCTGAATCACTCAATCAAAGCGAACTAAACTATTGTTCCGGTATTCGCTTTCTTAATCGTTCACAAGTTCTCGCATCATCGTTATATTCTGTAACGCAAAATTAATAAGATGAGTTATTGAATATGTTTGAGGGTGAATCGTGAATCACTGCGGAACAAGCTCATCCGACTTGATAGATGGATAAGAGCTGCGAACGATGAACGGGGGCGTTCTTGTTTTTATTGTTTAGTTTTATACCTGGTCGATATAGAGTTTCTTGTATATTTCAAAAATGCATTTTTTTCCCCTACATATAGCAGTGTTTTTAATGAATAATGTGTTGGAATATTTAAATTATTTGTAGTGATTTATATGATGATAGGGGGCTTAATTTCCGAATTGAAATAAACTTGCGAAAAAATGCAGTTTAAATTAAAAATAGCCACCCATTATTATTATAGTTGTTACTATTATTCACAATATAACTATAGACTGCAATACAATTGCCACATTTATTTCCAGCACTAAACGTCACTAGTGTATTCATAATCTAAATAAATGCAATTGTTTCAGTTGCAGCCTCATATATCTCGTTGTTTGTTGGTCGCTTCTTTTTCGTCCCACGACACATACCACGTCTTTCTCATTTCCATATCTATACTATCATCTCTTTAAGTTTTATTAGTATTTTGATCAATTGTGGAAAATTTCGAATTTGATATATTTGACACTTAACATATCGCTACTACTATGTAATTTCAATGGGGAATAAAAGTTATTCGATTGGAAATTTGTATTTGCCAATTTGCTTGTGTTATTATCGTTTCTGTAAATAATATTGGGAAAATATTATTATTATAAAAAGTGTCAATCCAAATAACACGAGTAATTACAAGTGTTACATTCGAAATATTGAAATTTCGTTATAATACAAACCTGTTGACTGATGAATAATGAAGGGCGAGTGTCTGTTATTGATGGTAAATTTATTTCAAAAAATATAAAATCACAACACAAAAATTTATATGTAGCCAATGTGTATTTTCGTAAGATGTTCAACTTGTTTTTTATTAAGTTATTTTCCAATCCAGGTGTGGGTCCCTTGTGAGATGCAAGCAAGCTTTGTTAATAAACATTGCAAACCCGCCTCCAAATTTAAGCCTCAATATACACATACATATATACATTCAGTATATAAGGGTATTTGAATGTAACATCTGTATCATAACAACATTGATCCAATGAGTTTGTTATATTGTATATGGTTGCTTTTTTTTTGCATTAGAAACAACAACGCAAATAGTGTAATCCCTCACGTTTTACAATTCTCTATATTTTCGATTACGATACTACAACTACTCGTATTATTGATATTAGTGTCATTGGTTTGATATATGCAAATGAAGTAGTTCAATTCTAAACGCCAATCACTAGGTTTATTTAGGGCTCCTATGGGTATATCGAAGACGGGCATATATATAATTTATTGATAAATGAATTATTATTATTATTATTATTATGTATAAGGATATTACAGTTACCTATATTCGAGACATATACATAGGTGTCTAAAATTATGAATGTTGTCATCTAATAAAAGAGACGGATATAGTTATAGTCCAATGGGACATCATCAGTGGAAAGCAAATTAACTCCGGAAATCCCATAGGGCGCATAACTTCTGGTTTTATCCTTCGGTCGCATAATGTCAAGTCTCTGTACTCGACCTGCTCGTTTACATTGTACTTATATACATATATAGCTACAAGGATTTATGATAGACTAAAGCCTAATTATGACGACAGTTCCGCTACAATATCAAAAAGAAAAGAAAAAAGTAAACATATTTTTCCAAAATATACAAAATTTGTGGTGTTTAAACGGTAATTTTCCGGTCATATTCTATTTTAAATCAATAGAAATTATTGCCGGAAGCTGATTATGCTATAAAGTTAATACTAAAATTCAATTCCTTACCTAATTCTGCAAGCAGTACAAGAATTACTTCTAGCTATATGTGAACTTTATAGAATATCTACAAGATTTTCCTGGTAGATTCCAAAATTATTGCAATAATTTTCCAATTTGTCAATAAAGTTAGCAAAATAGAAAATTAACTGAACTTTCATTATATCTGCCTAATTAAGCAATAATTAATAAATAGAAACACAACAACAGTTCTTGTTATCAGAGAATATTTTTGTGAATGTCAAACGATAAACGAATAATTTGTTTTGTTCGTTCACCCAATCTCAATCGTGATCGTTTCACTAAGATCCATTGCAAGTTATATCGAAGCCGCTAATCAGATGACGCTCTATAAACAGTCAATTGTCTATTCCCTTCAAGGATTGGATGATTAAAAAATATTACCTTCGATAATAAAAACAAACAACATTATGAAATGGTTTGTTTAAAATTTGAAGCTCGTTCTATTATTGCAATTAAATTTCCTAATTCCGTAACAAAATATAAATCAGAGCAATTGCCAAGAATCAAATATTCATAACATGCTGTCGACAGGTTATAATTTTATAGGTAAGAGGAAGCTCTTTGATTTTAATAAGCAATTTATATTTCAGTGCAATAATGGTTCAGTTCAACGATAAATTACAATGTTGTTGGGGGGAGGGCGAGGGGCGAATACTCTTGAAACGTTCTTTTGGATCTTTCCTTTTAGTAGTACGATGGTCGTATATTCCTATTATCTCTCAACTAGATTTATCGATATCTGAATTAAACGTTGTAGAGGATCGGAACAAGCACAAGAGCCTTTAATAAATTACTAAATATATAAAGGATTGCGGTTTTTCTTTCTTTCCTGATTTCACTAGAACAATAATCTATAGCTGCTTTAGTATTCAATTTTGAATTTTTTATCATCTGATGACGATCGAAAACGATTTCAAAAAATTCGTTCCAGACTAACCCAAAAAGCAAACAAACAAAAAAAACTATATAGAAATCACGGCCGGTGTCAGATTTTATAAGAATTATGCATGTGATGTTCTATGTGTTGAGTAGAAACCGGAAATAGAACTCCATTATACATTCATTAGTTTGAGGTTCTTTTTCACATCTCTCGGCTTTTTATTCCATTAAATCAATTTATATCAAGAGGTGAAATAAATGGAACAAAACATCAAAAATTGATGCTTTTTCTAATCTCTATACACTTTAAAACGAATATTTTAAAGGTATCCGATGATGTTGCAGTAATAATTTTCAACTATCGAACCTTTGAGTTGATTACAAAACAAAAAAAATTAAATCACACCTCGTTAGTTGAGTGATGAATCGAAAATTTCTATTCATTCTCTATTAAAATCGATGATTACCCAAATATTACGCTTCCAGTAACATAACTGAATTGAATGCACAAAAAAAAAAAATGGATCAATACTACATTTTATATAACAATCATCGCTTGTCATTAATTTTAATTGTTAAAAATGTGGCTTTATATTGGATGGTTCGGATTTAATTAAGTAAAGTCAAACGGTTGGTTACAGACGTGTAAATTTGGCGCCCTATATATTATATATTATTCAATTATATTCCAACCTTCTCTTTACTCCATAGACAGGCATGAGGCTTTTGTCATTCATTCTATATTATTTAGAGATTCTTGTTGTCGTCTTGAAATTATCTAATCGAATTATTATAGTCAGTCTTAATTATCTAAAATCGTGACAATAGAATGTTTCGCATCATAATTCAATAATTTCCATCAACAATCAAATAAAATAATACTACATAGTTGGATCAATTTATTCTAATCCTTTATATTTTTCGAATGAATAAAAACTATAGGGAAAATCACAGCATCTTGTTGTGTGTTAACGTAACAGTGTGTTGTAAAGTAGTAACAGCCTTACGTGACACAATGTAATGTTAATAAATGTAGAGTTATCTTTTATTTCTTGCCTGTTTCATTCTACACACACACACACACAGACATATAAAGAGAAAATATATAGTTATTGTCTTTTATAGTTGCTTCATTCATTTCAGTTTTCACTCCGTTCTATAGTTTATTTAGAAAAGAAGTACATCCAGTCGTTTTTTGTTTCACTCATTAATTTTTATTGTTTAATTCTCAATTGTAATTAATCGTTAGATGGTAGTTGTCAAATCTTGATTGTGTATACTTTGTAATTTCATGGCAGACTGCTTAAATTACTTAGGTTGAAGTAAAGGTTAGGTAGCATTTCATTTTCTATCTTCAGGCGAAAGTGTAAACTAATTAGAAGACAACCTCTCTCTCGCTCACTCTGTCTCTGGAAAATTTGTCACTATAATATTGATTGAATTTTCTTTTATTTCTAAAATAAATTACAATTAAATAATTTAATTTCAATAATTATAATAATAGCAGCGAGAGAATTGAGAATTTCATTAAATTATATAGTTGCGATAATACAAAACATGTAGATAATTTTGATTATATTATTGCCTATTTATTATATAGTTGTTGTATTGAAATAAATAAATTAGATCTTGTTATGAGAAATAGCAAGAGCTGGTTTGTATAATACAATTACAATTTTGATAATGTTGTTGTACATTGAGAATATCAAGTTGCATTTAAAACGAACTAATGTTAAAAGCTATTCCAACTTCTATTACGGATTTATTCCGTTAAAATAGATGATAATATTGTTTTAGCTAAACTAGACAAGTCATCAACGAATTTATTTAGTTTTTAGTACAACAAAAGTATTTATTCCAATATATTATCAGTTAGAACTAGAAATTTCGTAATCTATAATTTTATATAGCTAGTCAGTAGTTCAGCACGCACAATAATCAGTAGGAAGCTGTCAAATATTTACCAAATAAACAGACGCACCCCAATTTAATTAGTCTATACAGTCGATTATCAACATTGTTAACAATTAATTTCATATACAGAAACTAGAAAACATGTTTAATTAATTGTTTAATTTAATGATTTGTTGTTTTATCAATGAGAAAAAATACACGATGCCATAATAATATTTTATCGAATGTTTTGCAATAGGAAATCTCCTTCATTTCAATTTTATTTCATTCGTTGTCTAGGTTGCGAATGTAAAAATTCAACTGAGCGAATGTAAAAGACTATGACGAGTTTTCTCACCAGTTTTCCATATAGCGATAGCGATACAGTACTATTGTCTATATATATAGAATATTTTCACACACAAAATAAAAAAACTATTGAAAATGTTGTATTTTGAAATGATCGAGACAAAATTTGTTGAATATTAAAGTCCCATAAGTAATTTGTGGGAAAACTTAACTACTTTAAAGAAAATATATTTAACGTTCCAATTCATCCGTAACCGGAAAATTAGAATTTATACCCGTTAGAGTCGTGTATCTTCTTTATTTTAAAATAAAACGAAGACGGGAGACATGGTTTTTTTGTTTGTTTGTTTGTTTGATTTATTTAAGGTTGTCCTTAGTTTTTCTTTTTTCATCTCCAATTTTTCACCAATTAACTAACCATAAATAAAAGTTATTACTATATTTCACAACAATTAATTAAGAATATATTGTTGTTAATTCTAATTAAACGAAGCGACTTTTGCGGTTAACAATTAACTAGTAATTTTCTATAAAACTAGCAAGACATCTAAACATGACATACAGGATAAAATTTATTCGTACAATTCTACTGATTTCGATTCACTGTTGTAAAGAGAATTTGAAACAAATATTGAAAATAAGTTTTTATCAGAAAATGTATTATAGAATTTTTAGTCGTGCGTATATTTGGTGGATGCGCCGGGGGCGATTTCCATATTAATTCTAAACCAACATTTCTTATCGTGCAATTGTTTCCTCAAAACTATTCTACGTTAATTTCGGAATTTCTTATTCAACATAAATTTATTGTTATTTTATTCACAATATCGTCTAAATATTCTATTTAGTAAGTTTTATAACGTTGTTATATAGATCAACTGAAATAAATTTCTGTATTGTTAACATTTTACGGCTTGATATGTAAATTATCGAAGTATTTCGTGAGTTATACGAATATACTATCTAACAAAACAAGGTAATATAGTATATCTATCTACATTTAAATATAGAATGTGTCAAATAGTGGTAGATTTGTTTGAAACACTCTGTGGGTGGTAGACCATCAATTTAGTAGCTATTGTTTCGATTTGCTTCTTTTCTTTTAAGGGTTAGAACTAGGCGAAAAAAAATGTTTATTTGTATTGCGTGAGCTAAAATAAATTATAAATTTAATGGTTGGAAATTATGAATTTGGATTCTCATCGAATTAATTCAAATTTTATTCCAATCATTGTGTTTGTTTTAAAGATGTCCGTCCTGTACATATCGTTAATTTGTCAAATATTTGAATTTGGTGAGATCTGTATCTTGATCCAATTAGTCGGTTGATTTGAAGATTTTTCCTATTTATATAGACATGGATTTACAGTTTTGAAAGAGAGAATTATTTTGTTAAAAATACATATTGCTATCTAATTTTTATAACACAACAAACTTTGATTTTCCTGATTTGAATTGAGAAAACAAAGTAAAACTCAATTTTGTTATTTTTATCAGATAATAACCCACATTAGAAATGTCGCGATAAGTTGCGATATTCGTCAATGTTGACATCAAGATTAACCATTCAACCTTTCCTATCAATTCTAACAATCTTGACAGGACTCTATGTAATATAAAATAAGAATATATCGATAACGCCTTTACACTTCAACCCCTATTATTTTAGACTTTTAAATCGACGAATAAATTATAATATCTATCACAATAAGATGGAAAAAACAACAACAAAAAATGTACTTACATGTATATTATTATCATGATGTATTCAAAATTTTCGATAGTAGTGGCTTATGTTTTTTCTAGTATACGCTATCATACAGGATAAGCTGGAAACGTGATCATGATTCACTTTAAAATATACATTTGGAAATAATAAAAAGGTTTTCTTGTCCTTATAGAAAAAGAAATCTGAATAAAAAATTAAGTTGTATTTAGCGTTCGTCAGTATTGTAGCTAGTGCACTACATAATTACAATATAGCTATGCGACTATGTATATTCTCGTATTACTTTTCTAGACTTTTTGAACCGTAAAGAAAGCAGACAATTCTTGTGCAGTTTAATTAAACGCAAAGATAAACCGTCTTGATGCAGCGTAACTAATGTATTTATCCTTATACAATATAGCTATTTATTAATTTTGATTTGAATGAATTGAATTGAAATGAAATGAAGACATTTGTCAAATTGGGAAACATAAATCAATAATAAATAAAATGAATATTATAGTGAGTTTACGATGTCGTCTTACGTTGCATCATTTATATATATTTGGATAATATTTACTACTGTAATAAATATGTGTATGTCATCTATTTGGTATATTATTGGAGTACAATTTCAACTATAGATATTGAATTGAATTTTTATCATTCATTAATTTAGAATTTGTCCGAAAAATCGAAATGTTCCAAACGGATCATTTCAGATTTAACTAAAATTCTCTAAATTTATTTTATCATTCAATTCAGTTATTGTGAATGAATACGAAATTTCCCTATAATAATCCATTAATCCTGTTGCTTCTAAATGCTTTCTATTTTATAAAAGACAATTGAATTCACATAAAATGATTGTCTCATGAAATATTCTCACTCTCTCCCTCTCTCCTAAATGAATCATTAACATTTAAACAGTAAGTATTATAAAATGAATAACTTGAATCTGTGGAAAATAAACTGTCAATCCGCAATCTCGATTGCGACTAGAATCGCACATAAGCTATATAATAATCGAGCCAATTCGAAAAATACACCTACTGGCTCAAAATAATTGTACGAGCATCAAAAAGTCCTTCTCTCAACTGTTGTGTACACTTTTTTTGACCTCCCGTACAAAAGAGTCGAGAGATCTTGTTAACAAATAAAATACGATTTTTCACATTGTGAAATTTCAATGGAAGCTGCGGCATATAGTGAGCTGGGCCACCATCCTGCTTGAGCCGCATCGAATTTCGAATTTGCAAACGAATGTCGCCTTATAATAATGCACTAAAAAAAAGGTTGAGCCTAGAAATTTCTTCAATAAATCGATAATTTACTGAAATGGGCAAGTTGCTATAAAAATTGAAATGCAGTCTAGTAGCGATGAAGCCTTCTCACAATAATATAAACTATAATAACACGAATGGTCATGATTATAGATAATAATAATAATTTAGAACGGCCATATATCATTTGCTCAGCTATATTTGATATTGTCGTATTATTATTATTACAGTAATGGCATTATTTCTTTGTTTTATTTTATTTATTTATTCATTTTTTTTTTTTTGATTGATGAAGTGTACTTTGTCGATTATATCACAAAAATAAGTCATCAAACTCCAAGTTTCCCTTACCCATTTGTTTAGATTAATTTGTCAATATTATAGTCATCATCGTAATAAGTTGAAATTCCAGTGGTATCCAAACTTTTTCTTGTATAGATTTTTTGTGTATGTTTATATAGTACACGATATATGTAACTATATGTGTGTGTGTGTGTGATTTGATTGGATAATCTATCGATACTGTAATATGGATGGCCCGTTCATCAATTTGTCTTCATTCGATAGTTTCGCATTTCAGTTTTCACCAAGTAAACAATCCAAGATTAGAGGCAATTTGGTAGAAGTTCTGACATCACTTAAACCGTAAAATGATAAAAGATCATTAATCTATTTATTTCTATAAGTGAATAAGTATGCAGTTGAAATATATTTTATTTGATAAATTGATGATTTTTTTTTGTCAATTAAAAAAATACGTACTAATAATAATAATAAGAAGAATAAATGACGCTTTAAAGTGTTCTATTAAATATAATTTATTTGGTTAATAATTCAATTGATGATTATTGTTAGACGAAAATATTGCGGTTAATCGTCTCGAATTGTTTCTCAATCATTAATTCATATTTTCCATTAAACTCTCGATTTAAATGTATTAAAATCAATCCGGAAAGTTTTGAAGCACATTAAAATTTTAATCAGTAAGTTAATTTAAAAAAGAAATATTTTAAAAGTCTGTATGAAATATAAAAGTTTCAATAAATACTCGACAAATGTCTTCAAATATAGACAAGAAATCGTGAAGAAATCAAGGTATAATTTTCAAGACAAAAAAAAAGTTGGATGTTAATAATGCAAAGGAAATGTAAAGCTTGTAGAAAAAATTATTATTACCGAGATTCGCATTATAGAATTTTTGTCTTCTTATCCTAATTAAGATGATATTTTAATTTAAATACAATAAATTTTATTAGCAACTAACAAATAAAATAAAATATGAAGGTGGTCAACTTAAAAGGGTGATTTGAATTTTCAATACTGAATTGCACGTGAACAGATAGCTTGATTTTATAAAGGGATACATACATAATACCTATATACAAAAAACAACTCTTAAATAGACCTTTTATCATGCAAACTGACTTTAATAAAGATACTGTGTGTTAGGGGCATTATGATCCACCTCTAAGCTTGGGTAATAAAAAATGCTGTTTTTTTTCTGTTGTTGTAACTTTTGCGAAAGCTTAACCGCTATTCGTATAAATTTTTATGGTCTATAAAATTAAAATCGCACATACGTATGTATGTATGTTATGTATAAAGAAATTTCAAGTTCCATCCAATATTGTTTGTTTTCATTATAAAAAAAAAAGTACATGTTGTTGTACGTATAGTATAATATGATTTAAATCGCTTAAGCTAACCATATGTTTTCTCCAATCTATTGCCATCGTTGTTAGTATTATATCGTGAAAAAATAATCGCAAGGCTTTAATTAAAATTTTAATCCAAACGAATATGCGTTTTGTTATCCTACCCAGTTAATCACCTGGTACATTCGTTATTTTTTTACTTAATAAATGTAGATTATAAGTTTTTTGCTTTGCTTTTTCGAATTTCGAATTTAAAATTGATTCCAAATAAATACATATTTCATTCATCATATTATTCTAATCACGTACATTAGAACTATTTACGAATCGACTCTCTCTCTCTCGTTATAGTGTACAGTTTCAATATTTAATGAAATTCGAATTTTGATGCAGTCGTATAATATTATATATATATAGTGGCATGCCAAGTTGAAATAATCCAATGGTTTAGCTTTCAAAAATGTTGACTGTTGTTGACAGTTGCCAAGGAAAAAGTCGATAAATCAAATTTTTTTTCACCCCTCCCGAAAATAAAAAAAAAAGCAAAACAAAAAGGCAACATATTATATGTTCAAGTGGGTTGTATACAATTTTGTTTGTAATTTATGACAATCTACTATATAATATATGTTTATATGTATATATAACAAGTATATATTATAGTTGAATTATTGCTAACTTTCAAGCTCTTTAGACACTTCCAATTCAAATATGTTCAGTTTGGAATATCATCTTAAGTATGCAGTTTATGTATAAAGCTTTAGAGATTTGAACTGTATAGATTTTTAGCAAGATTTATTCATATTTCATGAGTTAATTATTAGAATTAGAATATTATATAATTATTTACCTAATTTTCATTCCATATATCCGATTTGTGCTCAAATTCTAGAAAGAGTCAAAATCTGAAGTATTCTTACAATATACCTTTTGTTCATTGAATACTAGATAGCAAGGAAGCAGCAAAAAGAGGGAGAGAGAGAGATAGATAGATAGATTTAAAGGAGTCTTCTTATACAACATCTGTTTCATGAATTGTTACCTTTTTGGGTCAACTAAAAATGATTTTTATTACGAAATAAAGGTAATATATTCTTCAATGGGAACCTTACATTGCCAAATATATCCATAATATATTTCTTCTTCTGAAATATTTGTTTCGAAAGAAAGTGTTGTTTTTTCCCCATGATTATTGAATAAAAGGAAACGTTTACTATTTTGTTGATTTTTAAAGGATGAAAGAGCTTGAAAGTGGCTTATTTTTTGAATTCCTAGAATAAATATAACATTGGAATACTCGTTAAGTATCGAACTATTTATATCAGATATACTGCTGAATTATTAATGCAAAATTGTTATTAAAAATATAATAATCATTCATAATCAGATAACGAATTTGTAAAAAAAAATAGCTATAAATATGTACCCATATGAAAATACTTATAAGAGTAAGAGGAGGTAGTTGATATAGAATCATCTCCTGCTTACTTGTTTTGCCGCAGCTGGATAACCGCGCATCTATCTCGACATGAGATTAATTTGTAAATTGGACGCTTCTATGGTGTATTTATTTACGAACTACCCAGTTTCAGATAGTGCTAACATACATACAATATACCTATAATAGACAAAGCAGTAGATATGAAATATAAAAGATGCCCGTTTTTAGAGCCTTCAAATCCTTCATTGTGAGAACTTCCCTTTTAGTTAAAATCAATAAATAATTAGCTCTAATTTCTGTGAACTTCTAATATTTATTATTAGTACCTTTTAGATGAGACACTCTGTAAAAATTCCTCCTCTGTTATTTACCGTTTTCAAGAAAAACAAATATTATTAGTTAATAATCTAACTAATTAAAGTAATTGGTAATTAACTGATTGTTCCAACAATTCTATCTCTATTTACAAATAATCAAAAAACGTAAAAACTAAACAATAATGCTTTGAAAAATGAATATCCGGCCTGTTGTTAAACAGGTTCTATTTACTTTTCTGTATTTTCCATTTTTTTTCTTCTAATTTAATTCTATTTTATTAACTTTACCTACTAAAAATCCTTTTATATTCATTTCGCCACCAGAAAAAAATAGAAGAGTAATATGTAAATAAAAAATAAAACTGGGAAATACAATAACCGAGACATACACATAGCCATATACCATAATGTCATTAGTCTATTGTCTTTTTTTCAAACATAATTTTTGAATAATATACAAAGACATTAAATTCAACGTAATTTTATTATAAAATAATATTATATTTTGAATAAAGCTCTTAAAGTAATTTACATAACAGCTGAAATTGAGATCCTGTTGATATTGAGGGGTGTTACTAATTGCCATCATGTCATTTTCCATCATCAATAGTGGAAAAAGAAAAAACTAGGAGACCCTTATTATCGATAATCTCTATTGAATTTCCTTTCTTTCATTAGATTAATATTCTATACCTACATATCGATCGTATTTATTTTTATAAAATAACTCGGGAATAATGATATTATTGAAAAATTTATAGGTAAATTTGAAATGATTACAAAATCAATTTGCTTATTTATTCACATTGCCGGTATATAGATTTTTTACATTTTATGATAAAATAAATTTAGATCGAATAGACTAATTTCATGTATAATCACCATAATGTGTAACAAAAAATAATTTTTGGGGTTGGTCGATTAGCGGCGATCATTGCAATTAGAATTGAGAAATTGTCAAATGAACCAACAAAAAGAAAAACGTAGAAACATAGTTGAAGCTCCTGAGGGTTAATTGAAACAAAAACAAAAAATGCTTTAAACTTATCGAAAAGTTCAAAAGTCTTGATGGAAAAATTAAGAATTTTAATAAAATCGCTAATGATATGCTTGGAAAATAATTGAATTTTTAATGTAGACTGCCAAAAAAAATAAACGATATTTTATTGAAAGAGTTTTGTAAATTATCTGGAAATTTATTGTTACCTGAAAATTGTTGAATTTAACTGAAAAATTGAATTTTTGATGAATAATACGAGGGTTGTATATTTCGTGAGGGAGTCTCCCTCTCTCTCTCTCTCTCAAAGTGGAAAATTGATTACGTCAATTATATGATGATTGAAATTGCGATGTTGCTCCATTAAAATATCACAGGAATTTACAAATTATGTTGGGAAAAAACCATTAAATACGTATAGGTAGATGGTAATTAATTGCGGCTTCTCGTATTCAAAGTTTTTTTTTTTCCCCGTACTCATATTAGAAAAGTTTCTAGTATTGAGGAGAATTTTCATTTCTAAATT